>KN831774.1:574361-856578 GCA_000827355.1 Hebeloma cylindrosporum | reverse complement strand
AAATTCGGTTGAAATTCAACCTAACCTCCGCTAGATTTCAACATGTCAAAGGTTGAAAGTTAGGTTGAATTTCAACCTTTTTGAGTTTCACAGTGCTAACGTTGACGCACTGTTCTCACAGCAAGGTATCATCACATCACTATTCTCCATCAATTGTGCGCAGCGGAGGCATGGCTGTTACTGGAGGCCTCGAGGCCAAGCATGTGAATGCCAGAACAACGCCTTAGAATCGAGTTAGAATGCATTCAAGGTTGTCTCGGCGTTAATGTTGAAATAGCCCTCAATGGGGCCCACCACGCAGTCTTTGGTCCCCTGTTACGACTCGATCACGAAGATCCACATCAGATACTTCCCACACTCCCTAATCAGGCAGTCGGTTCGTTTCCACCACAAACTGGCATGCTCTCCCAATGCTATCCGTGCCCTTGCAAGTTGTCCGTCTATTGACTGGCTGGGTATCGAGTGTGACGCAGGCGGCAAAAAGAACGAAAGAAAGAGGGAATTAATGAGACTCGCATGAAAACCACAACAGTTTTAGGGCAAAATGCCTCATCACCGCTATCTATGATGCCGGTTCCGTCAAAATTGGGAATTTTCGACCTCAATATCTGCTCACTACTGCTGTATTTTGATGATCGAACTCTTTAATAATGTTTTCATTGTATTAAGTAAAACGTCTACATACGGTCTGAGAAAATCATGTAACTTATGCCATTATCTGCTCGCTAAATTCCATTGCACTGCACCAGACTGCACCTCGACGTCTTTTCTCAAGATAATTCAGAGACAAAAGTTTAGAATGTAACCCCCTGATATTTTCTCTCTGAAAATTCCAGGGAGCGGAACAGAATATCCATACTTAGATCCAATAAGTCATTTTCCCTTAGCTTGCCGCCCTTTGCCGCCGACATGTACACTTAGCATTGCTCAGTTAAAATATTCCACTGCAATTTTTTGTTAGTGGTTTGGTTTTCGTTAGGGCGAAGGCATTATACATTCGGAGTTGGCCAACTGAGTCACAGAACTCTTTCCGTACACCACTCACCAGTGGAAGAGTGGAAGGGATCCAGGAGGCTTGTTGAAGTTCGGCGTCAAGACGAACGGTTTGTTTGTGATGTTGCCCGATCAAGATCCGATGGATCGGGAGCTGTAACAGGGAGCTACTGACTCCCCACCACGTTAGGAGACTAAGTACAAGGATTTCCCTGTAACGACGGAAGCGAAGTTCTGTCCCCTGAGAAACAATTAAAGCCTTTTGACGCCGCGCTTCATATCGTCGTCGTTGGATTGGAAGAATGGAAATGGACGCGGGAGCGGTGACAGGACAAGAGGCAACGCGACAAAAACGCGACTTGCAGTTTGGCCGTGATTGGCTACAAAGGCCGATCAATGATTCAACCAAAATGGGAATAAGTGATGGCTTGTTTTCCCCTCCATGCTCACGCAGTTAATCTTTGGGGATTTGCCTTGAATCTCTCTGTAATCGAGTCAGCAGCGGATTCAGTCTTGACTACTGCGGAGTGCCAATGACGCAGAAGCGATATTCAAGATGCGCTCGAGGTAGGATCCTTTCTCACAAATCGCGGCGATTCAGGCGGATCCCCTTAAGCAAGTTTCACGACAGGGATACGAATCCCCCAGTCGCAAGGGCATGAACTCTCGGCTGGTACTTTAGTGGCCACCTTTATCAGTCCAGCCGCGTCCATGAGCAAGGACGAACAGCTCTGAAAATATTTCCAGGGAAATCGGATACTTTGGATTCTGGCAACGCTTTCTAACCAACAAATCGACAATGTACTCATATTTTCTGGAAGATCGCTGGATCGGTGGTAAGCAATTATTGCTTTCCAAAGTTTCCATGAATTTCATCCCTGTCCTTGTCTTGAATTCTGGAAAGCAAGATGGACTTGCCCAGATTCCTTCCTTGATTGCAATACGCTGTCCCAGTCACTCCCTCTTACACCGATGCCGCGAGCCTTTTTATTTTCGCGTGGGTTGGAGCCATTTCTCCTTTTTAAATGCTGATATGTCCGGGACAAGCCAGTGACATCTATCCACAACACCGTACGTTCCTTGACATAGCTGCCATTTCGTAATTTTGACATCCAATAGCTCACCCTCCTACAATCTAATCCTCTCGAAAACAGCACATATCTATTCCCGGTAGGAAATGAGGGCTGCCAGAGCTTATGATCCCCTATACGTTTGCTCCGGCTTGTGGATCGCCTGGAACCGAAACGATTAAAGCATTCGTGACCGATTTCGCTATCTTCTTTGAACTTTCATTTAATTTCGATCCTTGTGCTAAATCATACCCAGTATAAAACGAATTCAAACGAGCATGATAACAAGCACTCCACTATAATCTTCGTACGTCCCAGCCGTGAGTTACATCCCTTCATTTCACATTGTGTATACATATTTTACATCCAGATCTAACGAACTCGAGCAGCATTTAGGGTCATTTTCAATCGGCTGGACGCACGCCCACTTCAGATTATTTTCCGAAAATCTGTTCCTGCCGCAGGAGCATTCCGCGAATCGCTCACAGCTTCATCGAGGTACTACCCAATCTAGCTGACATCGATCATCCTCGTTTAGTTAGTTGATCGTGACCCACATATTTGCCCTCGACATTTGCCCCCCCAATCTCCCCCTTCGCCGTCCAATCGTGTCGTTGGCAAATTTAGCAACCAGCCATGGCGTTGACGGCCGACTTTTCTCAACACTGAAGTCCACATCCTGGTTTTTCGGAAACAGTTGCAAATGGTCTCACTACCCTAGTTATACTCAGCTTATCCTCAGCTTTTAACGAACGGCAACGTCCTGGGGCGGGTGTACCAGTGCACACCACTGTCCAGGACTTGTAACTACGATCTGTGCTACCGATAGGTCTAGTCTATCCACAAAAGTCATACAAAAGCACCGCTCGCTTTGATGCATGCAATAGTCGGAATTTTAAATAAACGTTAACGCTCATAAATGGCATGGTTACACATGTATTTTCCACGAAAATCATGCGAAGAGAGAGGCGAAGAACGAATGAAAAAAAAAAAAGAAAATGTAAAAAAAACGATGTATGCATATGTGGTGGGACAATGGAGAAGAAATGAATGATCAAAAGCAGGGATGGGAAAACTAGGTATCGATGTGAAAGATGTATGCGTCCGAATCACCGATGATGCTGTTAAACTGCGACTACTTCTATTTACGACGGGGCTCAGAATAAAACTGGGATTGCGATGGGCCGCTTGATACGCAGCGAAGAGTCGGGAAGAATGCTAAGCCGAGAGCCTGTAGTCTGCGAAATAAGGATGTACGAGGGCGCGTTTGGCTGCGGTAATTCGTTAGCGTGCGTTCTCCATGCAAGTAGCGATAAAAAAAGAGAGAATTAGGGATAGCAGGACTGACCAGAAATACGCTTGGCCGAATCATACGTGAGAGTGCGCTGAAAAAAAAGGGGATAGATAATATCAACGAAAGCGTTACGCCAAATGCGAAAAGGAAACTTGTTCTGACCTTGAGCATGTCCAAGCCGTCTTCACCCAGTGTATTTACGATCCTCGCCAAATCTTGTCGGGACCATTGTGGGAATGTAGGCTTGTAATCCGGCAGTGAACTAACACCGGGCCATAACTCCTCGCTCGGTGTGCCGAGTATCCTATCATTGAAAGGAGGAAAAAAATGAAATCAGCATTCGCAGCGGTCTCCGGAATCTGAATCCCCCATTCCGCCCAACAACAGCTCGCATCACATAAAGGATATAAGATAATACCTGAAGATTTTGAATATCTGATCAATCTCCGAGTCTCCAGGGAACAATGGGGTTCCTTGCATGGCCATTTCGGCGAAGATGCATCCCACAGACCACATATCGATAGCGGTGGAATAGTGGCGAGAGCCGAGTAGGACTTCTGGTGCCCGGTACCACAGGGTGACCACCTATCAACCACGCCGCAAATAGAGTAAGCATGGTGCGATATAAAAATAACAAAGCATTGGCGGTAACGGAAGGATCATTACCTCGTGAGTGTACGTTCTCATCGGAATACCAAACGCACGAGCAAGGCCAAAGTCCGCCAATTTCAAGTTGTCCCTGCTGTCGATAAGGAGATTCTGAGGCTTCAAATCGCGATGGAGGATGCGATGAGAGTGGCAGTATAAAAGTCCAGAGTTCAATTGGTGAGTGAATTTCTGTCAAAAAAAAAAGAATGAGTTAAAATCAAAGTTCGAATATAAAAACGCGTCGTCGCGTGACGCGTAACAACTAATTAATATCACGTGACGGTTATGTCATTGGCGTGTTTTCCGCGAAATTGTCGGCAACGTCAACAGTTGCCAGACGGCTTGGGAAAAGGGAAAGGGATGGAGACGATAGCAACGGATAGGGCGGACACAATATCGAACCTTCCATGCTATCTTTGCACCAGCGACGCGGTGTTTCGCGTCCAAACGCGTTACCGTGACGCGTTTTTACAGTGTGGTATAACGCGAAGATAGAGTGGTGTGGGTAAAGAGGCTCACCTTGACGATTTGCAAAGTAATTGGCGTACGATTTTGATTTCCTGTTTCAATGTATCGCTTGAGATCCACGTCCAGAAACTCGAAAACGAGGTATAATTTTTGATCCGCATGCACGATGTCCAGCAGCCTGAGAAATGGGGTGGGTGGGTCAGGGTTGGAGGTGCAAACGATGAAGGGGATTATAAGGGAGAGCGGGAAACGCACCGAACGATATTGTCATCCTTCAGTTCTTTGAGCAGACTGATCTCACGGATGGCGGTGCTGGGCACCCCTTCATCCTCCGCCTCGAGCCTAATCTTCTTCAAAGCGACCACCTGTCCAGAGTTGATATCCTTTGCCTTGTATACAACCCCGTATGTCCCTGAAACGAGATCAACCCCACATGTGTCAGTAGGGCGAAAAACCACGCCCTTGCAAGCATGACAAGAGACGAAATGGCATGACTCACCTTCGCCTACACAGCGCAACGTCCGAGATGGGTGGTGATGCGCCCACCGAAAGAACAAGAATCACATACCAACTTTCTCAATTTTCTGATAGCTACGCGGGAGGGAAAAAAAAGGAGAAAGGGCGGTATCTCGTTAAGCGTCCCGGCTCCAAGAATGGTGGTTATATCGCTTACCGATCCATTCTTTAAGGCGGTCCTGTAGGCAACGAAAGCGAGCAAGGGGGAACTTTGCGAGTTCCTTTCGTGGATGGACGTAGAGAAAGATAAAGGGGGACCAGGAGATCAGACAAGGCACGTCTTGTGGGCACGGGGGATCAGTGGCGGTACTTTGGCCAATGCCCTGAACGCACTGGATATCGATGGGCGGCGGAGATCACGATGAGCGCGATGAGAAGAGATAGGCGAGCGCTAATTTTTCAAAAAGAAATGAAAGGTTTAAAGGAAAGCGGGTGTTCTAAAAACGCAGTTTCGCACTCTTATGCCTGCTGCACAGCCACATTTCCGCGCTCCCGGGAAATTTCAAACATGGATGCGAACGACAATAGATGCTCAGGAATGATTATGACCTGGTTACAAGCAGTTGTAAATCCATTCTGACTCATAATTCAGTTCACCACTTAAATTCAGAATCAAATGTCTTCTCAGGAATGGAGGAAATGGCAACGCAGTTCGGCGTTTATCTAGTATCTCCCGGCAATCGCAAATTCCCTGCTGCCAGACTAGGATATCTGCCACACGGCGTACTTATCAGGATGGATCCTGTACCGAGTCACTTGTCAGTGGTTGCCCGTCTGTCACTAAATGTCGTGCTCAGGTCAGGTCCACAATTAAAGCTTGATTAAAACAATCGTTCGTCCCATGGACTTGGCGTTGGCGGTTGGAAATGACAGCAGGAATGGATGATGCAACCACCTGCTTTTTCTAAAGTTAAAGTTACAAGTGAGATTAAACAGTAGTTCTCGGAGATATAATTTGAAATTCTCGCGTATACGTCACAATCGTCTAACCAGGCCTTGGCCAGTTTATCTCTTCTGTTTCTCGTCGTCGAGCGCGAGTGACATCAATGTATTCTGCCGGGCCCCTTTCTTCCGCTTTAGTACGACACAATTGGATCAGTATTCAGTAAAGCCTCATGAAAATTTGTCATGGGCGCTCACATCGATCAATGATATTGATATCTCCATCGTCGTCATCTTCGTCTTCCTCGTCTGGATTCCAACGGTCGGCCAGAGCACCTGCAGGATTTTTCTCGCGGTCAATCGCACGGTCTTTGAGGACGCGACTCATATTTTCATCCTTTGCTTGTTGGAGCGTCTTCTCCCTTTTTGCCTGAGCCCGTTTCAGTTCTGGGATATATTCGCTGTGCAGGGTTGTCAGCGCCCCGGCTAGAGGAGGGAAGAACGTGCTATACTTTTCGTATTCTTTGCGCGAAGCTTCGACTGCGGCCAGGAATCCATCAAATCCGTCGCCAGTAACGCTCGACACTCCAACAGCCTGCGAAACAAAAGGGAGCCGTAAGTGCCGTTGAAGTGAAAATAAGACGACAGACTTCCGCACCGTGAGGTTTTTGTAGAACTCATCCAGTACAAGGCACATGCTGTTCATGAGACTGTTCATAAACGTGGGCTCTCCTTCTGAATCCCGCGATCCCTTGTCGGTCGCTAGTGCAGCCTGAAATTCTTCGAAATCCGCCATCCAGTCCACCGCGAACTGGTGAGACTGCACATCTGTCTTGTTAAAGACTAGGATAAATGGAAGTTTCGTTTTGTATAGGATACTAGAAGGCACGTCGTTAGTCTGACGTTTGAAGCGGGACCCTATCAACCGCGCCAATGTCCTCGATCATCGTTGTCATTTTCAGCGGCGACATATGACACGATGCATGGAGCGGCGGTTGATGTCGAGCCAGGAACCGAAAGGGCTCACCTGCATGCGTACAGCATGTTGGACATGAAAGTAGCAGGAGCGGTCGTTCGCGGCGTGTCGATAACATATGCGACAACGGTTGGAAGGGTAGAAGCGATGGCGTCCGTGATAATGGCGCCAGAGGCAGACCATGTAAAAATTTCTATCTGCCCTGGGGTATCCAGAATGACATAACTAAACAACACAGATTGTGAGTACAACGAACATCCTGGACGAAAGTATTTTGCTAACTCAACGCTATCCGCCCTTTGCTCCACCAAATTCAACACCTGATCGAACTTTGTCGTGAAAAGATTGAGCGAGGTCAAAATCCCGCCGTTCGGACCTAGATTATACCTTTTCATCGAGCTCAATTCATCACCCCATCACACTAAAAGATGTAAAGGCGAGAAAGACCAGATACGAACTGCTTCATGACCTCTTGGTAATTCACAGTGTCTCTGATGTCGATATTGGGTTCGTACGGGACATAGGTCACCGCTGGATCAAGGTTGAGAATATACGGCGGCGACGGGGGCTCTTTCGAGTGCAGATGCGCGTTGAGACGCTCGACAAAAGTGGATTTTCCCGCGCCTGCCATTCCGATTGTGATAATCGCGACTGGCTTTTTATCCTTTGTCGCTGAAGTAGAAGGAACTGCATTTTGAGAGTGTGGATCTTCCATTATTGCAGAGCAAAAAGAGCAAAAAACAATGGCAGACGACAAAGGCTGATCGTGGGAAAGTTCAGCGATAAATGACTGGAATCAGGGGTGTTGAGTCTTATTGAGTACGGTGCAGTACTATGGGCTTTTATATATCAAAGCACATGTCGCGTAGTTCCTTCCTTTACCTACAACCACCATGACCATGGAGCAAATGTACGTCGAAAAGACTTGTGCCACCATGATTCTATGGTTTTGCGGATCCAAGTTGACTTTTTTCTACGTTTTGGTGTAGGCGCAAACGATTCTCGCAGGATACAGATCTTTATAACCCCCGTCTTATGGGAAGCGACCCGCGCTTTGGAGACATTCCCGGTGTTCGAGTTGGTGCTACTTTCGAAACCAGGTGCGCACACTCGTCAACGGCCGCTTTCGCCTGATTTATGGCCTTTTTTAAATCCTACAGGGCTGATTGTGCCGCCAAAGGAATCCACAAAGCACTGGTCGCGGGAATCTCTGGAAGCGCGACCGAGGGAGCACGATCTATCTGTGTATCCTCTGCCTATGAAGATGATAAGGATGAAGGAGACACCATGTGCGCCCACATTCCTTTAGTTCTCTGAAGATCGTTGCTCATCGTCGTCATCGCCATCTCAGAACCTACACCGGCACAGGTGATTTTTCTTTGATTTCATCGTAGACCGTTCTCTGATTCTCCGGAATCTTATTCATTCATATTTACAGGAGGAAAGCGGGATTCTTTCAGCGTAAAAAAACCATTTTGTCGCCTTTGAGTAGAGTGGCTCACCTCGTGGCATTTTCTAGGGCGACGGCCCACAAGTAAGCGATCAGACTTTTGAGCATCGTGATAACGCTGCTCTCAAGGTACGAGATATGCCTATAATTGCCGTCTACATCTTTAAACATTCATCTTAGCGATCATGCGAAACTGGTAAACCAGTACGCGTCGTTCGTGGACCCAATCCCCAATCCAAATACGCCTCTGTCTCTGGGTACCACATTTTCGTTTTCCTCTACCTTTCGTCGTCGCCCTGAAATTGCTAAATTTAGATATCGTTATGATGGGCTTTACATCGTCAAGAAGGTAAGTCGAACTGTCGTCCCTCTTGAAAAACATATTCGTGTGACCCTAATATCTTATCATGCACATAGGCATACATGAGCAAGGGCAAGCGGGGACTCGATGTCTGTCGATATGAGCTACAAGTGAGTCTCAAAGGACATTTTTGCTTCTATTCTGGTTATCGACCTTGCCTCTCCCTGTAGCGAGTCCCTGGGCAGCCAGCTATCCCTGTGAAACGGGGCTGGGACGGTGCTTAACCCGCAGCGTGCCATCATCCTTTGATACCTAGGGTACTATTGCCCTTCATCGTGCCCCAATCGATTTGTATTTGTGTTTTTTTTAATTGCTTTTGATCTTGCGTATCTAGTTTCTTGGTTTCAATGTTTTGGATTAATCGGCTATGCTCTCTAAATATATACATTACATACTACCTTTCTCTGATACGCCTCTTGAATGATTTAAGATGCTTTCCTGGCTGGCTCTGCACAGCTATAGTATTTGGTGCAGTCGTGCTGCTAGAGTGACATTGGTCACGAGGTCGACCTTGTGACGCACCGACTTTGACTTCGGTACCGGTGTTTGCTTGGCATTTGCATAGTTTCTCTCGAAGTAACATCCCAAGGGTGCCGAGGATTTTTCATGGGTCTTCGCTCATTATTTTTCTTGTCAAAAACAAGTATTTCTTCCTTCCAACCTACGGCTTTCTTTCTTCTGGCACTAGCGGTTTTCTTTCCGAGTTCACCTGCGGCATGGGGCCACAGTCTAGCTGAGTCTGACGATCCGACCCTCGTTTACTTATATGGGTCCTGTGCAAGTCGCGATGAAAGGACTCGACTTGGGTCTTCAACAAGATTTTCTTTTTGGGAATGAATGGCGGTCTCAACTAAATTTCCTGGGGATATCCATGCTAGAAAGGAGTGCCAAAACTCCATACGAAAAGACTACGGCGTTCTGCACTCTACATAGGAGTGCCCGGATATATATTTGCTAGCGTTCTGGTTTATGCCGCTGTTTTCCCTGCCTCTCGTGTACCCATTGGCTGGGCTGTGGAACTCTCTGCCCAAGTCCGGGCCTGCTCCTCATCGGCATATCTGTTCTGCTTTCCCTCCTCGGAACATACTCTCCCAAAAAATTGGAGGCTTTGTGAGTTATGTAAAGATTATTTTTGTACGGATGAGACATTTTTTGGTGATCCCAAAATCACTTTGATGATACGAAAAAGACATGCACTCCCTCAGCACATGGGATGCGGGGCTTCGAGGTCACCGCAGCGGTCGGGAAAAAACGTTCTTGGCTCCTGATTAGATGGTATTTCTCAAGCTCGTCGAAAATTCATTTTCGAATTGTTCTTCTGGCAGCATATCCAATCATCTACCGAACCGACATTGGATTCCTGTTCGGTGGATGCTCTCTTTAAAGATCGGCATTTGTGATTTACTTTGCGTGGTTCTAATGGAGATCAACCCGTAAGTTGTCCAGCAGAGTGCACGAAAGCATCGCCTTTTTTTCAGACTTGCTAAGGCTTTTTTTAGTTGATGCAGTCATCATCAAACTTGACAAGTCTTGTGTCCGGGGCGGGCAGAGGTGGCCGTTTATGATGGTTGTGTTGAAAAGCGAAAGCGACCTTCAACTGTGGAACGCTTGCAATGAGATTCGCCGACCTTGCTCAGGCTAAGGTATCCCAAATCTTTCCGGAGCTTTCATTGAAAGCCCCAGGTCAAGAAGTACTTCTCTTCATTTTCGTTGCGAATAATTTTGAACAATGTGGACGCTGAAACATTGTCCATACCTGGGGATAGCGGCGATCAAGAGAACATAGTATTCCATCGAAGACATTATAATTAGCAGGATATTTTGTGAGGAAATTGGTACAAGGAAGAAGCGGACGGCCCTGACTACTTATTTGTAAATACATCCGGAGGAGTTTGGAAAATAGAATCAGAATCCCAGGAATGGCTTGAATTCTGCTTCTGACCTCGTATTCTTGCGCTCGACTCGTCCGTCCGTTCGACCACCCGCCGATACTCCCAACCCCTCCGCCGTTGTTGCTGCCTTTTGTCGTTGTCGTTGTCGTGCACGGGCCCTCGATGTCCAGCTACCCCACCGCCCTCGCTCCGCAGCTCAACCAGGTGCCAGAAGATGCCGTTCCAGGCCAAGTAACGCCTTCGCATGGAGGCCTGATTGGCGGACACGAGTTCGATATGACTATTTCGCAGCCACCCCATCCGCAATATCAATCACAGCCATCATCACCCACACACACAACAGCCCTGCCAGCCCCTCTTCCGAGAGGCTCAACTCCCAATTCTCATCGTCAACGGCCCGTTTCCATGCCTCCTCAGGCTTTTGTACAACCACCTACACCCACCTCGACGTCCGACACAAGGGAACGGTCTCATGACGAGAGCAGGGAGCGCCGGAGACACAGGGATGACACCACGAGATCCAGCAGGTCGAATAGGATTCTTGGCGACTATACCCTCAGCAAAACCCTGGGAGCAGGTAGCATGGGCAAGGTCAAGTTGGCCACTCACAACGTTACAGGCGAAAAGGTACGTGTCATCAGTCAATAACAGTCGTTCCAAGGCTCATATCCAGCCCAGCTGGCGGTCAAAATCCTTCCTCGGGTATACCCCAATCCACCCCCACAGACAAACGGTTCCGGGCCCACCAACGATTCCGTCACGCGCCAGGCTTCCAAAGACGCTTCCAAGGAGATTCGGACCCTTCGCGAAGCCGCCCTTTCCATGCTTCTATATCACCCTTATATCTGTGGAATGCGAGAGATGATCATTCACCAACACCACTACTATATGGTTTTTGAATACGTGAATGGGGGTCAGATGCTGGACTACATCATCAGCCATGGACGGCTTCGCGAACGAGTGGCTAGGAAGTTTGCGCGGCAGATTGGGAGTGCGTTGGAATATTGCCATTTGAACAGTGTTGTTCATCGAGGTACGTGTTGCACTGTCCATAAAGCTCAAATCTTGACATGTTGTAGACCTCAAAATTGAGAATATCCTCATTTCTCAGACTGGAAACATCAAAATCATCGATTTCGGGCTTTCGAATTTGTTTGACCCCGTCGCCCATTTATCCACGTTCTGCGGGTCCCTATATTTCGCGGCTCCTGAGTTGCTCAATGCTCGAGTGTATACTGGACCTGAGGTTGATGTCTGGAGTTTCGGAGTCGTGCTGTACGTCCTGGTATGCGGCAAAGTTCCTTTCGACGACCAGAGCATGCCAGCGCTTCATGCAAAGATCAAACGCGGCCTTGTCGAATATCCAGTTTGGCTCAGTGCTGGTAATTATTTACATTTCCCTTTGACCATACCGTTCAACGCTTTTTTTCTTAGAATGCAAAAATATCCTTTCACGGATGCTGGTTACTAACCCCGCCAACCGCGCAACTCTAGCAGAAGTCATGGCTCATCCGTGGATGGTTCGAGGGTTCAGCGGACCTCCTGCCATCCATATGGTACATCGCGAACCCCTTCGCCCGGATGAGCTGGATCGACAAGTGATCAAGGGCATGCAAGGGTTCGAGTTTGGAACTGAAGACGAAATCGAGCGAAAACTTGTCAGTGTCCTCGAATCAGATGCGTATATCAGGGCCGTCCAGTACTGGGAGAGAAAACGAAGTAAAAACAACCTCAACGGCAATGGTTCCCGATGGGGCGAATCGGTCTCGAATTCCAGCCTCGCCATGTCGTTCGACAGCACAAGTGGCAAGACCGACTCATCCTACCCGCCCAAGAAACCGTCGCGTCGATTCTCCGGATTCGATTATTACAGACGCAAGCTGTTTTCACCAGCGTCATCACCTCCAGGGAGCCCACTTAGTCATTCACCACCCCATCTTCACCATCATCTCGCTCATCCTTCGTTTTCAGATCACAATCGTGAACCGCTCGATCCCACCAAAGGTTTCCATCCGCTGATTTCAATGTATTACCTCGCCCGCGAAAAACTCGAACGCGACCGTGTTTATGGCCCAGGACAATTCGCAAGCTCCCAATTATCGATTACAGGCGAACTTTCCAGTCCAACTGCTCTCAACGCCCAAACTCCCGCAGATGAAACGTCCATGCGCCAACAGCAACGTAAAGCATCTGCATCAGCCAATCAAGCTCAACTGCCACCTACAGCAGCGAGGAAAGACTCAACGCCTTCTGCCAACGCCAAAGCTGATTACAGTATGCCGCTTCCCCGACTTCCTGCCCCGGAGACCTCGCATTACTCTGGGATGTCCTATGATAATAATTTGTCTCCTTCACCGACCTCTGCGACGTTTGCTCAGCCGAGAGCGCGGGATCCAGGATTGCCGCCTCCATCGCCATCTGCCCAGCCGAGACAGCATATCGAAATTGAACAAAGTGCGCTTGGGGCCAAGAAAGGATTGCCGCGGGCGCCGCCACCCAGTACGCATAGGAGGAGCCATAGCATGAGTCAAAGGCCGACGGCACTTTCTCGTGGGTGGGTTGGGATGTTTGGGGGTGGTGGTGGTGGTGGTGGCGGCGGAGACAGTGGGGTTGACGAACAGGGTGTAAACCGCTTTCCGCCAACACCGAAGACCGCTGGGCCTGAGATTACAACGTTCCCAACGGAGAAGGGAGAGATCGTCGATGGCGCTGATAGGAGCCCACACCATGATCATACTTCGCCATTCTCATCTGGTGCGACTCTCGTACGCAAGTTTGGCAGTCTGCTGGTGGGTGGGAAGGCCGATGAGAGGAAACACGGGACGGTGTCTTCGAAACGTGGAACGATCCTCGGCGGTGTGCTGGGCTCTTCTCGACCCTCGGTCGACTCCAAGCCTACGACGAATGGTGCTGGTACTACCACGATGGATGAAAAAGCTCCATTGGATGGTAAAGACGATGAGAACACCCCTATTTCTTCCACCACATTCGGACCTACACCCACCGAACTCAGCACGCCCGCTTCGTCACCCACGGCAACTAAGGCTCTTTCTCCAAACCTCAGTCAACCCATTGGGAACGTGCATAGGCGGGCGGCGACGATTCTTGATCCGCAGGGTCGTTCAATAAGGCATGAGAGACGAAGTAGCACCGGTGCGGCTATTATGGGCAATGTCACTGGAGGGACGATTGGACGCCATCGGAGGCCGTCGACTGGATATAGTGCTAACCGACCACTGGCAGAACGTTTGTTCTCGAAGAATGATCAGCATACGTCGCCGGGGCAAGGCGAGGGTGTGGCGGAGAAGAGAGAGGAGGAGGAGGAGGATATTGAGGGAGATATAGGCGATGATGGGTTGGAGGAGACGTTTAAGGAGGAAGATGAGCGTCATACGAATGAGAAGGATTTCAAGCCTGTGTTTTTGAAGGGGCTATTTAGGTGCGTTCTCCTTTGGTTTCCGAGTCCATCGTTAATGTTGACTGATTTTTTTTCCATCATCTTTGTAGTGTTGCTACTACTTCCACGAAACCACCTGCCG
Source organism: Hebeloma cylindrosporum (assembly GCA_000827355.1). Classification (NCBI taxonomy): domain Eukaryota; kingdom Fungi; phylum Basidiomycota; class Agaricomycetes; order Agaricales; family Hymenogastraceae; genus Hebeloma; species Hebeloma cylindrosporum. The sequence goes on along the minus strand of KN831774.1, from coordinate 842,489 downwards.
TCATCAAGGTTGACATCCGACGTGTGCTTGATCGTATGCAAGTGCAGTATCGCGAGACCAAGGGCGGATTCGAGTGCATCCATTTACCCTCCATCGACCTTTCCTCGGTTGAGCCTACAATCAGAGGCCATCGACATGGCCAACATGCATCCTCGACTTCGGGAGAGACATCAACTGTGACACCAGCGCCGAGTCGGCCCTCGATCGTCAAGAAAGCATCCAAACTCTCCTTTGGGATGAAACGCGACAAGGGCAAAGAGCGCGAACCGTCGATGGACAAGGAGAAGGAGAAGGAACATGCCGGGCGGCCTTCTGGCGCCACGCTGATGACTACCGCCAGCAGTGGTTCTTCGTCTTTCTTCAACGTCTCCTCCAACCACACCGTCGTCGCTGGTTCTCCGGAAACACCGACAATACAACCTGCCATGATGAATGGGTTGACTCCGGTTTCTTCTGCTACCACGGAACGGGACCCGGGATCGCACTCGCCTGCGCTAGCGAATAAAGGCAAGGTTCTACCGCCTATTCCGCGCGATTTTGGAGGAAGGGCGACGTCGCCTGTGCCACCGCCGAGGAGTCCGAGTCCGATGCCGACGGGAGAAATCGATCGCGAGTTGTTTGAGAGCATGGGGAATAATAGTTTGAGTGTTCGCTTTGAGATTAATATCGTCAAGGTGTGTTTTTTTGGCGGATGTAGTTTGGTATCTTTGGTTTGCTCAAGTTTTTTTTTTCCTTTTTTTTCCTTTTTTTTCCTTTTTCTTTTCAGGTACCTTGGCTACCACTTCATGGCATTCAGTTCCGACGCGCAAGTGGCGATGGTTGGCAATACCAAATGCTAGCTAGGCGGGTCCTGACTGAGCTCAAGCTATGATCTCTTGACGATTCATTATTCTCGATCCTCGGTCACTCTCTTTTTCGTTCCCCTTCATGATATCAACCCTACTTGATGATGCCGCTTTCGACTCTCGCTCCTTACCCGAATCTCTTTTTTTCCTTCCGTTACGACTTACACGTATTTTTCTAACTGTTCGGCGCTGTTTGCCACCCTCATCTAATATCTCACCGTGCCATTCTGCCCCGCCCCCCTACACAATCAGGTCCTTTATTTTTTTTTCCCTTCACGGTTTTATTTGTCTTCCACTCTCTCTCTCTGTGTTTTCAGACGCCTTCGCCCCTTTTTTCTTAAAGCCTTCTACATACATAGGTTACCTATCCTCACCCCCGCACTCTCTCTCTCTTTCCCTCTTTTCTCGATTTCTGTTTTTTTTTTTTTTTTTTCATAGGCTCCTCTTTCTACTTATGCTGCGGGTTACTTGTTTGTTTTATGGGTACTCACGAGTGACAAATGTTTTCCCCTCCCCCCTTACAGGTCGCTGTTAATGCGTGTTTAGGAATATTGTTACATTGACGAACGAATAATGATTTTTTGGCTACTTTTCTTCTTCTTCTTTCTTTATCGGTTTTTTGTCGTCGTTTGTGAATTATGGGAAACGAAGATTAAGGAAGTACGGATTCATTCAGTTTGTTTTCAAGGATGATGAGGATCCGAACCCGGTGAAAACAAATAAGAAGCGACCAACACAACAATCATCTATCCTCCAGCTCGCAGTAATGGGTTTGTTCCCAGGTGGCCGGTTTTTCATCACAAATCGAACAGAAAATATCATTATAACCTAGAAATACAAACAACATAAGCCCACAACCGGTAAGCCCAGATAGAACCGTGATTTGTTGAGGCTGGGTATGTGCAGAGCCTGGTCGTCGATAGACGGATGGTGATTCTGATGGCGGTGGTATCTATCAACGAAAATTGGCCCGCTGAAAGCGGGGTTGGTACTCGGTGTACGGTGGCTACTTATCACTCTGCCTTTGCCTTGGTATCCACAGACGGTAACCATTTCACTGGGTGTCTGTTGAACATTGGCCACGGAGGAAGGAGTACCTGCAGTCATAAAAAGAACGCGTATGAGCGAAAAATGAAGCTGTTTAGAATTGCACTCTCGGAACGATGGCGTATAGAGAGCGAACAAATGAACTGGATGGACACGTACCATTGTGAGCGTGAGTGTGGCCAGCGCCATTATCCCGAAAGTTACCCGGAGATCTTGAAGTGCGAATCCCACTAGGAAACCGACGACCTGCAAGCATAAAAAAAAGCGATTCGTCAATTCCAATCACTTCTTTTCAGGGAGAATACGCCACATCGCCTGTCGTGATTAAAATATGCGGCAACCAACGACGAATGGTTGAGGAACAAGCAAATACTCACTGCAGACCCGCTCAGAACCGACTTGGCGATGAGGTCCACCAAATGCTGCCCTTCAAAGTCCTATCCAGAACGTCCTCCATTAGTTCCGTTCGTTGCTACCGTTCTGGATTGGTTTGTAAACTCACGATCTTCCCTTCTGTAATTTCCTGGATGAACGAACTCATGCTGCTTCACTTTGTTTCTCTTCTCCAGTTTCAAGAGGTGGAATTCTAAATTTTAAGCTGCGGCGGTCTTGAGACACGGGATCGTAAAGGTCGAGGTACGTATAGATAGTAACCTGGCTGGATGTTGGCGTCCACGTTCAAGTTGAAGTAACAAGTTGGCTCGACGTGTCTCTACGCAATTATGATACGTGAACAGATTTGGCTGTCATTTCAATTCATGGATTTGTCTCTTCGAAACAGTTCTACCCTTCCTCTTCACTCTTGAAAGCTTTTGAATGTTTGTAGTTGGACGTTGAAAGTTGATGCGCCAATCCGTCCCAGCGAGTTCATACACTCATATTTTGATCAAGACAAGCAATCCGGCGATGCGGTTTCACTGTTTCTACTTAGAGTGGTACAACTGCAAGGTTTCTGATGACTTTGAGCTCTTCACTTTTCTCCATATGGGACGATAATGCACTCATATAATTTTAGGCAAAGAAAATAGTCGCAACATTGTCGTGCGTCTTAATTTCTCTCGAACGCCATGTTGTTTCCCAGAAAAGGCTGTTCGTCGAATGTTCGTCTTGTGTTCGTCAGCGATCATAGATGGACTATCGGCTGTCTGGTGGAATGCTTGAGCTTCCCACCAAGACATGGTTGGGACCGGCACTGTCAGCAAGGCCCAGGAGGTCTACGCGGCATGCAGGGGTATCGTCCAACCCATGATGTCGTTGATGGAAGTGGACTAAGTGTCCCGCGCCAAAGGCAATACTGATTAAGTCTGTCGCTCCTGGTGACCGGAGTATGTCATACGAGCGAAGAGTTGGGCGCAGACGTGGGTACCGCCTATGCGGCGCTTGCTGGAATTTTGGAATAGTTCGATGCAGTGAAATTTTCGACATAGTTGCCTCGAGCATTATGTCCGACGTTGTCATTGCCAGAACCGTCTTCCTGCCTCAACTCCGGCGACGATACCTGCGAAAGGAGTGAGGGCAGGTTATATTCTTGGCAGTTGCAGACGACGTCGGCTGGTTGCAGGCCGTTGGGTGGATGCTAGAACCGGAAACCGTAGGCGGCGATAGTCCAGCCTCTGCCTCTTGAGCTCCAGGGATGCAAAGAGCCAACAGGGTTTGCATAGCCAGGAATGGGAGGAGGGTTGCGCAAAATCCGACCTCGGATGGTCAAAGTACTCCTGGATTTAGCCAGACTTGGAATTGACGACGTGCAGCATCTGGATGGCAGGATGTAAGCAAGCGCCTCCGAGGACTCCTCCACCTCCAGAGACGCGATGGGGTTGTCCAGGCATCCAGTCAAGCGGCCCTCCTGGTATTAATGTTATAGCCAAACTGCGAAAAGGGTGCTCCACGATTCGTAGTCGGGGGATCTGGTCAAACTCGAGTCTGCGCCGGCTATAATCCAAGCAGTACGGGCCCGAATTCGGCGCCTAATTCTGTGCCTGTCCATTGGCTTCGAGTTTATCCGCTCTATGCTACGTTTCACTGGTCCGTGTCGATTGAGGGCCGTTCCGCCAGGAGGGTCGGAGTATCAGAAAAAGTCCGATGTAGGAAAGTGATTCGAGGTCGTCCCTGGGCGAGAGATCCACGATGAAACGCTGCTATGCGAAAGTTATTTATATAGAATGAGAAGGATGGTATATTGAAGAGGTGGTTCCCTATGCCATTCCTTGAATTGATGCTTGCCCAATGAAGTGTACCCATGATAATTTCGACTCGGATATCGGATCATATTTGTTGGGAGGCTGGGTAATGGGATTACACAAGGTGAAGGCGGTCAGTTTGATGCTGTCCGGGTCGTCGAGGTCGCAGTGGATAAAGCGCTGCTTACGGGTGTGCTCCAAGGAATCTGAAAGATGAGGAAGGTCAAGCATGTTGCAAACTTTAACGCTGGAGAATGAGCCGGAGATGCAGAATTATTAATTAGGCGCCCGATCAACTTTGATTCATAGAGGGGAATGTACATGTTTTCTTCGCTTTCTGAGCATTCTAGTAGTAATTTTCCAATGGGAGATTTAATTGTAGTGTCCGAGCTATTCAAATCCGTCTCGGACGATTTAGCATCTGAGCCTGGATACATAAGAGCTGCGAATGTGATCGAAACTGTTCTGAAATCTCAAGCGTTGGAGGAGTAGGCAATTTTGAATTCTATTCTCTACAAGTTTTTTGTGAATGAGGACGAATATCCGAAAAATGCTATATTGCTACATGAAAGGTATAATAAATCCAATGGTAAAGCTACACAGAAACGAAATAATGCCCAAAAAAGAAGAAGTAAAAATGTTCGTTCAGCCATGGAGTGGCGACCAGCACCAACCGAGTCCATCTATCCCATGTTAACAACGACCTCGGCCTGCCACGAGTCCTCGCTAACGTTCTTGATCGAAACGAGGAAGAGGTGGTCGAAGCGGATACCATTCTGACCAATATGGTAGGACCCGTTGGACGATTGCACACCCCGGTTAGCCTCGATGAAGCGCGAGAAATTTTGAGCGACCATTTGGCCCAACCGAGCGCGGGTAATAGGGCCGTCGGCGGCGTTGACTTCGATAGATCGCGCCCATTCGACAGATTCATATCCAGGCCACTGAGGAGGGGGAGAAAAAATAGGTAAGCATAAGGAAACATTGCCGAATTATTAAAGAAGGTACGAACCAAAATGCGGAAAGTAATCCTGCTAAGTCCGCTGTTCTGGAGGACTCGATCTTCGCCGGCGTTAATCATGCCGAAAATGCCGGGAACGCTGCGAGCGCTAAGGTCGCGCATGGGAACAGGGTCCGCGGCGGTGCCCTTCATCGAGAACTGGATATCCGGGTGATTTGGACGACCTGTGGCGCTGTGCCACTTGGACTTGGGAACGTAGGCGGGTTGGGGCAAGCGGAAGCCGCGGCGGAGGGAAGGTTGACCGGGGCCTGTGGGCATGGCGCCACCGAGGGAGGAGTATCCGGATTGCTGACCAGGCAAAACACGGGTGTGAAGGGGGTTGATGTATCCAGACATTATCAAGATTTGTTTGGGAAGAGTGGACTGGAGGAGGAGATGTGCTATTTGCTGAGGAAATTAACCGCATCTCTCCTCTATTTTATACTACATAAGTCGCTTTGGAGCCACATTATTAGAGTCAAAGCATCCAAAGCGCTTAGGAAAAAGCACTGAAGCAAAGCGCGCTTCAAAGCGCAAAAGCGCTTGCAACGCTTGGTTACATGGGCCACTCGCATGAAAGCAACCTTTTCTGTGGCCTCCGGAGATGAACAGAGAATGGGAAAAGATAATTTTAAAATGAAAGATATGGCAAAGAACGCCCCAACGATTGTCCTCTGCAAAGGTTGCTAGGTATGTGATCATAAAGGGGGGTACGCCCTCGGTGAGATCACAAAGCGCGACTTACCGAATAAGGCAAGTGTATTGACCTTTGCACTTGGCTTTAACTCTCGCTTTCATATCAGCCGCCTCAATGTGAGCGGCAACCACTTTTTCCTTCTCGGGAGGTGATCCTGTATGTAGACCACAAACACTCCACATGATGATAACTATTACCATACCACTCTATGCAATTTCCCGGTACCAGTGAATCGAGTATTTTCCTGTTCCTGGTCCAGGGGCAGTAAAATCAATCTGGATTCAAACCTAGGTTGCCAGCGGCCAGTGGGAATATAACTGGAACGCTCAGACTCTCTGTCGCATAATACTTGGGCATCTCAGAGCACCCTTTTGTTGGAAACAAGAAATAGTTGGTGTTTACATATATGCTAATCGAGGGTCAGAATATATCGCGTAACGACTCGAGGCCGTTGATTTCATGGCTTACGGAAATTTGATAATCGAGGTTGCGCTGAGAGCCATTTTTCCATGCTCGAAAGGCGAACTTCATTCATTCGCTTCTTCATTTTCGGGAGGGCGAGGGCGGCTTTATGGGACGTACGAACTCGGCGCTTAACGCCTACAGGGTACACAACAGGGTAAGAAACCTATACATAAATTACAAACGATAAAAACAGCACGAACTCGTCGTCGATCTACCCAATGAACAAATCGCGATAAAAATGACCGGAAGGAGCAAAAAGTGCCGAATAGCATAAAATAACAAACAACACAGTTCAAGTCGTCGCCTGACCCCTTGAGCATAGGCTCCTCCAAAGGCCACCATTCAAGCAGATCTTACGAGCTGGCTTTGAATTCACATCATACGACACCCAAGAATAATGATTCAAGCACATAATCGTAAAAGAGTAAGTTGAAGAACAAATCGAGAACAAGCGAGACACATACCTCTCAAATACCACAATCACATTACAGATTCTCACATTGCGTCCTGATTTCCTTCACAGCTTCCTGCAGCCTACTCGCCCCATCCTCCTCCAACAAATCACCATCCCACCAATCCGCCGGCGTGACCCCAGTCGTCGGAAACTCGCTCGGAGTCGCCTTTGCAGGAAGGATCGCGCTCCCCGGCCCAGGTGTCACCGTATAAAACGCCAACCGCGTCCCAAACGCACTGATCGCATGCAACTTGGGTAGAGGACAATACGGCAGCAAATCGCGGATGTGCGTTCGCACATGCTCATCCGCCACCTCCCGGGCGGAGGTTCTGGCCAAGTTCGCCTGGGAGTGGAGATCGAGCAAGAAGACCGGGCTTTTCTTGTAGTACACGGTGAAGGTCGTTCTGGCGGAGGGTAGTATGTGGTCCTCGTGTCGGTGGACCTGAGGGAAGACTGTGTAAGGTGTGTTCACTGGGAAGAGGGTGTTTAGGAGCTTATTGTAAGCTGCTGGTGTGAAATCGGATTCGAGATCTGGTTTAATGGAGACGAAGCAATCCTGGACTTCGGATGGCCAAGGCGACGACATTTCTATCTGTTCGAGTGTCAGGAATAGGTATTGACGACTCAGAGAATTGTCCTACATTTATATAACCTTATAAGTCGTGTGTCGGGTGTGGTAGGTACGAAGTGAACTTGTATATTTCAGATTCAAACTGACTTCATTGAGCGCCCGGACTTTGCCGAGACGACCTCAAGGCCTCGAGTCCTTCATATCATTGGTGCATTTCAATACATATGTCCATCTGTTACAGGGGAAAAAGGGTATCCAACCGTGTCAGAATAAGCACTAACCACTACCCCTGCATCATGATCACTTCTAGGACTCAGAGCCTTGCTCACCACCCTTGATGAACATAAACCATGAAGGAATCGGCCTAACTGAATCCCTCTTACTACCTTCGACCAGAGTGGCCAGATGTCCGGACACCATCATACATTCCAGCTCCGTCCCGTTATCATCCACTTTTACATCAACCTCACAAAACCCTGTGGGTACCTCATCCGAATCAATAATCGGATAGTCAACTCCATCCAACGAAAGCGATTGAAGGTTCCTTTTCAGGTATTCGAAACCTGCTCTATCTGTTGTTGGTAATGGGGGACCTTGCCATTTGCCATCGTTAGTCCAGACACAAAACGCCGTTATCCATCCGGAGAGGTAGGTAGGACCTGAACCGAGTGACCTGTAATGGCATACTCTGCCCCAAAAGTCCTTGTCAGGTGTGCCATCGAAGGCAGCTACGAATCTCTTGAATATAGGGCGGAGGAGTGCGGCCCAGGCAGTTGGCTCCTCGCCGAATTCTTCGAGCTTTTCTAAGCGTGCGAGGAGGTTCTCCCAATCGGCCTTTTCGCCTTCCAGGGTGACGGAGGGAATGCCGCAGGATAACTCGAATTTGTAGGAGAAGTAACTTTTATGAGGTTGTCAGGGTTTACGACTCGTTGCAAGGCAAATAAAATGGGGAGAGCTCACGCTTTGAGAGTCGCCATCATAAGGACGGCAGATACGACGGTGTCGTTGTTCGACGTGGTACTGAAGTCGGGGAGGATCCAGTCTTTGAGACTTGGGTCAACGACCTGTCGATTTTTTGTCGTCAAAAACAATACATATCAAGTCGGTCCAATATCTTAAAAGAATCATACATTCTTGTGAATCTCCCCCGTCATAATGGTCGCAAGATAACCAAAATCCACAGTGTACCGGTTTCCGGTGGTCCTCACCACGAGTTCTTTCTTTCCTTCATGTTGCACAAAATGGGAACGGAGCTCTTCAGCATGTGCGTTGACGCTAATCAAAATATTTATTTAAGTAAAGGCTCTTATTCGCTCAACAAGAAAGCTACTCACTAGAAATTGAATTGTCCAAGGACCGCGATCCAGACATCATCCGGCCTGAGCACGAGATGGTGGTGCTGATTGTATGCTTGGATGATCGTGTGGACAAACCCATTATGCTGTCCTATTATCGAAGAAAAATCCGTCTGGTCCCCGGCCCCGAAGGAATTTTGAAGAAGTTGGGTGCCCCTCAACACGCTCCCGGGTATGCTCCCCCAGGTTTGGGATAGGAGGTCGTATGCACCTCTCACGGGGCGCTCAGAGGGTGGAACGCAGTCAGCCCCATGGTTTGCGACGTCAAATCGGACACCAGGAATTGTTTCCATCTTGGTAGGAACGCTGGACTGGGTTTTTGCCTTTTCAAAGTATCTCCTAATTATCAATGCATATTAGTGAGGAGATATTGGAGGGTTGAAGCGATCATGCTTAATAGCGAGGATCCAGCGCTGAGGCGAGGCAGAATGCCTTGAGGGTTGGGAAGAACCACCCATGCACGCAGGTTCAAGTAACTCTTGCCTGATAGCTGGAGTAAAGAAGAAGGCCCTGTGATCATAAACCGCTTCACATGATACAAAGGTGCCGATAGATGAATTTGTCTTCTGCAAGAGTGGATGGAGTACGAGGGTAAGTTACGGGCCGCCACATCCACGTCACGTTGGAAATAGTTTTTTATGTAACTTTTTTAATCCGTTACCGCCAGGTAGGTAATCACTCCGAATCATTGCTCTGACTTTTATTGAAGCTTTTTTCTGTAGGGATGCGAGCATGGCTCCTCTTATGGGTCTTTCTGGCCCACTTGGCCGGGATTTATCTGTTTACCAGAGGGTTTTTGTTGACACGACTTTCGTTGTCTGATCTCTCAAGCTGCCCAAACGCCAACTGCACTATCGTTCCAACTCACAAACGTGCAATATTGCTCATAATCGACGCCTTGCGCTTTGATTTTATTACTTCGGACCCACCGGATCCTCCTTCTCCCTTCCACCATAATATTCTTACCTTGCCACGCGAATTGACATTGCGACACCCGAAACGATCGTTTATATTCAATGCGTACGCCGACCCTCCAACTACAACGCTGCAACGCATAAAGGGCATAACTACGGGCTCACTTCCAACTTTTGTGGACATTGGGAACAACTTTGGTGGCTCATCTATTGCAGAGGACTCAATATTGAAGCAGATGAAGATGGCGGGCAACAAGGTAAAGGCGTCCGAATCATCGACTGTATCCGACGCTTACAAGGATTTTCAAGCAAGTTGGCATTCATGGGCGATGATACCTGGATGTCTGTCTTTCCCGATACGTTCGAATCGAACATGACATTCCCTTATGACTCCTTCAACGTTGAAGACCTTCATACCGTCGACGAAGGTGTAATCAGGCATCTCTTTCCTCTGCTTGAGGACCCATCCAAACCATTCGATTTTCTCGTTGGGCATTTCCTTGGTGTGGACCATGTGGGGCATCGCGTTGGTCCAGACCATCCGAGTATGAAAGCCAAGCTGCAGCAGATGAACGACGTCCTTACCCGCGTCGTCGAAACGATGGACAAGGACACGCTGTTGGTCGTCCTTGGAGATCATGGAATGGACTTATCAGGAGACCATGGTGGAGATGGCGTGCTCGAGACCTCTTCCGCAATGTGGATTTATAGCAATGGTGCTCCGTTGACCGAGGCGTCGACAAAACTTCCCGGCGGTCTTCTTCAATTCAGGACATTCCCTGGAACAGATACTCGTCATCGATCTATTCAACAAATCGATATCCTTCCAACGCTCTCGCTTCTGCTCGGCCTACCCATTCCTTACAACAACCTCGGCACTGTAATTCCAGAGCTTTTCTGGCGCGGCGGCAAGGGTCAAGTCCTGGAAAAAGCCCTCCAACTGAACGCTGCTCAAATTATGACATATCTCGACACATACCGCTCCAGCGCTTCTGGTGGCGAACTGGACGAAGCTTGGACCAGCATCCAGTCAGCTTGGACTGCAACACAATCCATTGGAATTCGACGAGAAGCGAAGCTCATCACTCTTATGAACTTTAATCGCGTTGCTCTTGCAGCCTGTCGTGCGATGTGGGCTCAATTCAACCCTTTGCTGATGGCCTTTGGTCTTTCAGTCTTGAGTATCGGCATTTGCGCTGCATGGTCAGCTTATTCGGGACTTTCACATTCGAAGGACGAGTGGGAATCATGGTTGGCGCGTTGTTTGTCATCAGCGGGACAAGGAGCGGCCGCAGGTGCAATTCTGGGTGCTGTTGGGCACGTTTGTCTCTCGAAATATATGCCAGGCGTCAGCGCCGTCAATACTTCATTATTTGGAGCGACTCTGGTGTCGTCAGTCAGCCTCATCATCTCATCTCCCCCAGATATATCTCTAGACACTATCAAATCGGCGCCCATCATCCTAATCCTTCATGCTATCGCGTTCTTCTCCAACTCTTTCACTTTCTGGGAGGACAGGATCGTTCCTTTCTTCCTCATCACTTCGATAATCCCCAACGTCCTGGTAGGATTCAGCGCCCCCAATGCTAGACTCCGATATCGCATTCTTGGATTTTCATTCCTTTTCGCTGTTTGCGTCCGTCTCATCTCAATCAGCTCCATTTGCAGAGAAGAGCAACAGCCCTATTGCCACGTCACTTTCTTCGCGTCATCATCGTTGCCTTCACCGCCGTTGCCCGTCTTGTACCTCGCACTCCCTGTCGCAGTCCTTCTACCCTACATTATCAAGCGGTTCTTGAACATAACAAAGTCGGATATGGGGCTTGCGGGCGCATTTCTTCCGTTCGTCCTCGCCCCCGCCCTCTTGTCTGGCTCGGCATATTGGATCATCGAATGGGCGGATTCTGCCTCCGTTCTGGGGGACGAATGGACCGGAATTCTACGATTAGTAAGGACATGGATCGCGAGATCCGCGTTTGGATGGTTACTCCTCGCCGGAGGCACTTTATGGACCCTCGTCCCCCTATGCCTCAACGTCGAAATCACCAACCAAGGCGAGAAACGACAAGTCCGAGTTCTCGGGTACGCCAACGCGTTTGGGGCGCCGTACCTCCTCTTTTGGAGTCTCGCACTCGGTGCGGTGTATATCTGCACACAGCTCACTGGTCAGCTGGTGTTGGCGCTTGCGAGTGTGGCGTTGATCGCGTATTTGGAGGTGCTGGACAGTGTCAGGGATGTGAAAGGTATCGAGGCGGCTATCTTAACCGCCGCAACCCCGTCTGCGATACTTGACCCAGTTGCGAGCGCGGCGTTGGTGCCGGCTATGAAGTTTGGGGATATCGTGCCCGTGGCGCTGTTGGGTTTGCATGCATTCTATTGGACGGGCCATCAAAGCACGATATCGTCGTTACAGTGGAAATCGGCGTTCGTGTTGACGCCGACGGTGGGATATCCGTGGTCCGTCGTCACAGTGGTGCTTAATTCAGTCGGACCGATTTTCGTGTTTGGGCTGGCGGTTCCTCTGGTTGCGTTGTGGAATAAGGCGCCGTTGCGTTCTGGCAACGCTGATTCTGGCACCAACACCACCACCACACGCAAGGATGACGCCAATCAGGGGCACAAGCAAAAGCAGCAGCAACCTCCTCAACCCGGCGGATCTCTGTCTCCGCAGAACCAAGTCAAATCCGAAAGCACGCTCGCAGCTCTGGGGATCATGATCTATTACTCGGGCCTCCTCTTAGGCACAGCGGTGAGCGCTGCCATCCTCCGCAGGCACTTGATGGTGTGGAAGGTTTTCGCGCCGCGGTTCATGGCGGCGGTGTTGGAACTTCTCGCGGTGGATGTGGCGGTTCTGCTTGGGTTGCTGGTGGGTGTGGAGAGGGTTGTCGGGCGGGTGGTTGGATTGTTTAAGGTTTAGACTGATTCGTTAGGGATATATATTAATTAATTTATCAACATTATAGGTAGGGGACCTTTAGGACATGCCTAGTATGCAATACTTACAAATTGTGCTTCTGGCTGTGGGTAGTCTCCCGTAGTCAGACTAAGTAGCAAGATTCGACGAAGTCTTTTTTTATTTGTACTTGACGACGACCTACTGATCTGTGGGAGTGTAAGTTTGGAAATGGTGAGTGATTTTATCTCGCATGTTGGTAACAACTGACGGTGGTTGATAGGTTTCTTTCATTTATCGTCCAGCCCCTTTTCATCGTGCGGGTTTCAGTCATCTTCAGTACAATCAATCAGGAACTATTATTCAGTAAGGTTGTAGTTATGTATTATGAACAACGCTGTTTTGCTTTATATTCCTCAAGGAAGTCAATGTTGCGCATTTCGTCGACCCAATAATTTGATAGACGAACAAAGCTTAAGTCGAATCCTTCTTCAACCAATTCCAGGAGCTGTTTTGCCTCGGCCTCATAGTGCTCCACAAGGTGAAGGTCAATGTCGACCTTCACCTTCAGAGATTTCCATCGTGATAGGGCGAATATTTGAGGGATCCATTTCCATGGGAAATGAAAGCGGCAGAGAAATTCCAAGGATCGGAGGTGGGGAAGAAATATTGGAGACTCGTGGGACTCGGAGGCACATAGCAGGGTGAATAACTCTTCGGTTGGAGGCCATTCAAAGCCTGAGGTAGCGCGCAGTTCCAGGAACTCGAGGGAGGATAAGTGGGGAAGCAACGTGGTAAGTTGATGATCGTTGACATGCAATACGCTGATCTTCAATGTTTTTAAACAGGAAGAGAAAAAATACCCAACAAATGCTGACAGGTCGTCCACGGGAAGGGGTGATCGGTGATGAATGAACTGCTGCAAGGACGGTAAACATAGGGCATCTAAAATTGTGGTGAGCACAGTTTCCTGCGTAATCTCAAATAATTCGAGTGAATGAAGGCGAGATTGAACGATCCTTGTATTGGGAATGGGGAAGCTGTTGGAGGAGGGATTGATTGATCGAAGCGTAAGGGTCTCTAAAAGCGAGGCCCGCCGGATAAGCTCGAAGCAGTCATCAACACCGACTTTGTCGACCGAAGCGACGGTGATATTGTTCCATATGATGTCAACATATTGTAACCCGATTTTTGTGAGCGTGAGGTCTGTCGGGCTAGGGATGCTTTTCATGCTGAACGTTGAAAAGCTGGGACGCTCCCAACACTGGGCCGAGGATTTGCAGAGCACGAGTCGACGGAGCAGATTTCCCTGTGATGAACCACAAAGAAGATGTAGACGACGCGGTGCGAGTTCGAAGTGCATATCATGCCACCTCGCCGAGTGCTTGTTCAAATGCTTGACGATTTCATCATCCGAGTCTCGGTCCAGCCAGCCCCAACTATCCTTCAATCTGACGGTCAAGGGAAGAGTAGCAGAGCGTTCTAACCATTCGTTGACAATTTGGGGTGAATTATTGTTATATCTCCTAAAAGCAATGCAGAGCGAGGTCCAAACCCCTGGGGTCGCCCAGGCCAGTTGCCGCCATTTCTGGCACACCGCACCGAGATATAGCTGGCCATCGTTATTCCTATCCGATTTTCCGAAGCACGTACTGGGCAAGGTAGATTGAATGAAAATATGAGAGGCGATTTCAGGGGGGAATCTGTGGATGAGGAGATCATGGTTTTCGTTCATGATGGTACGAAGAGCGCGACGTTTGACGTGGATCTTCTCAATCCTGGATTCGAGCTCGTTTATCTCTTTTTCCAGTTCGATGTCCTCGGTACACGCAGCGCAAGGCGTTCCATGAAAGACGGTGCATCGTGCAGGTCGCAGAAGCTTGGTGCTGCACCTACTACACAAAGCTGCCATGATGTGACGGCGTCGGATAAAGCCTGGAGATTTCAAGCCAGGCCCAAGTGAGGCCTGACTCTTTTAGATTTTAGTATTTATGCATGCTCTCTGGCCCACCCTCACATGCTGCCCTATGCGCGTATTTGTCCTCCGCGGCAGCGGCCAGCGAACGATCCAAAATAAAATACAACTCGTCGATATTGTCAAAATCTGGTGGATGAAAATATACCAGCTAGGTTCATTCATGATACGTAGAAGGGGATTCGAAGTCAATCCACCACCTGGGTTCTTTCCCAATAATCTCCGACAACTTGTCGGCCTCCTGTGATACGACTCGCGCTCAGTGGCACAAATGGATATGACGGGCACCATCCGTACGCCTTCCGAATACTCTAAAGCAGTGTCGTCAGGAACCCTAGGATCGAGGAGGGCGGACTCCATGCCGAGCGTCTTGGATTCCCGTTCGCGACCTCATGATTCGCGCCGCGGTGGTCTGAAGCGCGGCCACATCGTCGACTTGGCGTACTCGACGAGCCAATCCAGCGAGACGTCGTAGCCGTAGAAGCAGATGCGACCTTTGGGGTTGGTGTGAAGGTCTAACTTTGGGAGTCGCATTCGAGTTGGCGGTGCCGCAGGCGCCGGCGGAGGTGCGGGCCCAGGCGCAACCTAATCACAAAACCTGGCTTTTCAATATGGAATACATAGCAGTGCAGTTTTACCGGAACTTGTTTTACGTTTGACAATGATTGGGACGTGCCAGTCATGACGGATGTTGGGGTTTTCCGTTCATTTTACTGGGTATTTTAAGAAAGAAAAGGAAGAAAAGAATTCAAAAACAGAGAAAAGAAGGGAGGATCAGTAAGCAGTGGGCATTCACTCAACTCGCTCTCACAGGGTGCCATGGCTTTGCATCAGACTCCCTCGCTTGATGTTGGACATTAGTTTCCATGCTCTCATTCCGAGACACATTTGAAACGATGCATTCTGATAATAATAAAAACATACAAAGCCGACGTATCCCTTCCACCTTCTCGTGGCCTCTAAGCATGAGGGGCATCACATTCTTCAAGCCAATCAACGACGTTTGCAGAATCGTGATGACCAGAGGCGAAGGGCGAAAAAAGGGAGTAGAAGATTGCTGGCACTGAGTCGACTACGAATCTGGACTCCTGCCATGGGCTACATACCTGTAGTCCTTTGGCAATCCCTTTAACGTCTGGATGCTGGGTACAAGGGCTGTGAGGCGCCTCATATAATCGGCCTCAATGAGGTCCGACACGCCCATCCGATGGGGATCGTCTAGACCAGAAAGGCGAATGCGATCCTGGTATACACTCAGCTCTTGGAGATTCCAATCGAGCAAAGCAGAATTTGGGGGTGTGAACTGCATGCAACAAAAATAAATAAAAATTATGGGCAAATTTAGCTGAAAGAAGGGACACCAACTGACCGGTTCAACTTCAGAGTCCAGAGCGGCGGAAATGACGACGACGAGAGAGTACAGATTGGGCATTCTCGTAGCGAGCATGTGGAACAATACCATATCATGCTTGATCACTTCAATATGAAGGTGTTGCATCTCAAACGGCCGATGTGCGAACAAACCTACCACCTCGGTCACTTCCTCAAGTGTGAGAAAGCGGTCCGTCAGTGAGAGACTCGTCAAGGTATCAGCAGATCGCCTGATGAGTGGGATAGTCTCGAGCGGAGAGAGATATGGAATGTCGAGGGATTCAAGGTCCGATAGTGTAGCAGAAGCTGCGAGGAGTTCCTCGTTTATCGGAGCCCATTCGCGTCGTTTGCGTTTGAGGATAGCTGTCCTCCCGAAAGCCTTCACGGAATGTTGGTCAGGCCATGTCGGCGCGAAGCTGATGTGTAGCAATGAGCGGGCGGAGGACTGCAGTAGTCGCAAGACGCCAGATGGATCAGACAGCCTTGACGCGTTGTCGAATGAGATCGACAGCCCGAATCGTCGAAGCCTAGGAAAGTGGGGCAGGGCGTTGAAGAATTCCGAGAGGTCGATCGAGGAGGAGGAAGATATGCAGAGAGTGCGTAAGGATGACTTGCGGTAATTTATGAAGGGAACAATTGTGTCCATGAGGTCTTGAGCATCCGGGTCTCGAATCTGGGTATGTGTGCTTCTTGCATCGTCTGGTGAATTTGGGGAATCTAGAGAGAGCGAAGCTGAGTGAGGATTAGGTTGGCCTACCGGCAGGGAGCCGCCCGCACTGTAGTCAAAATGAAAATCCAGCTCGTCGATATTATCGAAATTCGTGATGGCCAGAAGCTCTTTGAACTTGGAGATCTGCGCCCGCAGCACCAACTTACGCAGGCTCGCATCGAACGCCGTCCGCGTCGAGGTCAAGAATATCCTCGTGTCCTTGTTCAAGGGCAGGTCCCTCCACTCGAAGTTGAACACTGTGACGTTGGTCATCCCATTCACCGCAGTGATGAGAGAATGGATGATTTCCTTCAAGTTGTGAGGGCCCATGAGCTTTCCCGCCTTCCGGGCCTTTTTGTAGTCGTCCTGGGGTCCGTGAATACGGAGGAAAGACGTGAGGAGGGTTACAATTTTGCTGGTGGAAGTCTCCTTTAATGCTGCATCGCGCTTCAAGAGGTAGTCTATGAACCAAGCGCGAATATAGAGCCTTTGGACATGTCCTGCAATAATGGGGCTCCTTCGAACGTCTTTAGATTGTTTTGAACGTAGGTAGTAGTAGAATAAAACTCACTGCAACCGTTTCAGCAAACGCATGAACTGCCGGTCTAATTTGACCCATCGCACTTCGCGGTACTTCGCATCGAGAATGTAGTGGAAGAAAGAGCGATTCACTGAAATAAGGGCGTGGAAGTCACTATGACCTAGATAGAACGAGCGTTCGAGGTGCCCTGCGATAATTCGCCAGATATCGTCTGGAATGTCGTTGCCAGTGATGCGCGGTGGTGCTCGCAGTTTAGGAATCATTAAACGCGACATGCCCCTTGGAATTCCGCCTTGGGTCCTTGTTTTCTGGAGGCGAGCGGGGGCTTGTGCAAGTATTATGTGGACACATCATGGGTTCATGTAAGGGTATTGTATACGATCCGAATGACTGGTTAATACAATGGCATCATCACACGCCCACCAACCAGCATTCGCACAATCACGCCTGTTTTGTCACTTTTTTGTGTAAGTACAAGCAATTTTTCTGCGTTCATCAATTCTTCATAGCCATCCTGCTCCTGGTATCATGTTGTACTTATGTCCGAACGTCAGTCATTACTAGCAGTGTACATACAAGCAAGATGTGTGCTCCTTTCTCGGAAAATAAATAACAGGTTCGAAGGCTCCTCTCCCGGAAACCAAACCAAAATGTCGTGTGAGGGCGACCCGTCGATTTATTTATTCGGTTTTCATGACGGAATCGATACGTGCAGCTTGAATTCTCTCCCTCATCGCAGACCAAGTGGGATATCCACCAATTACAGTGGAGAGGACATACATCGTCTGCAAATGATCAAATTTCAGTCACTTAAATCAATAGATCGGCAGCACTCACTCCGAGAACGAAACCAGTAGAATGTCTCCAACACAGCGTGAAGGTATACACCGCCTCCAGCGTATGCAATGCAAGCACCACATAAAAGGCCAGAGAAACATTACCCGACCCAGTGTACGACGAGAGGAAATTTGCAGGTTCCGCAAGAGGTGAGGTGGATCCTTGGAGGAAATGTATGTAGGTGACGAGGAGGACGAAGGCGGCGGAGCTATAAGCCCGCGAAGGGAACTCGAACTTCGTGATTTTAGGAGCTTTAATCTGGGGGAATAACATGGTTAATTACTGTGGTCGGTAAACGCAACTGTGGGTATGCACCATTCCAAGACCCTCCTGCGCCAATGCTTTCATTTCAAGCAGACGGGGTTTGACCTCGTCGTATCCAGACAGTGGTGGATCGAGAGCTACGACGACGACCTTTTTTTGGCTGTCTTTCAGAGTGCAAGTAAGGGTCATGCTCTATATCATAACGCAAGCGTCATGAGTATCATTTATGTGTAAAGAATTACGAACATCGCAGAACGCACCTTGGTATCGATAGCCGTCATCTCCGCGCTGGCTATGGCCTCCTTGACTTTTCCAAACCATTTCGCATACGCTACTAACGTGTCGGGGTGATTCGACATGTACATCTTGAGGAAACCAGACTTCTCAGCAACTGGGTCGGCCATGGGTGAATGACAGGGCGCGGAGAAAAGTGGGAAAGCGATAAGCTAGATCTTCTGAAAACAAGGACCAGTTATAAACCAAGACGTGGAAGTCTGGGATTGGGATGGCAATGGTCACAATCCTGAGAGGAAAGCTCGGTACAAGCTCGGTAAGTCGCATGTCAAACACCGGGGGTCGGCTACTACTATTTTGTTGGCTTGGTGATGGCGGAATCATGGACAGGGGCCCGAAGCGGTACCGCGGTCAATTGATCACCTCAAAGCCAAGCACGGTAGCAAATCCTCTTATTTAAACAAACCGATATAGGGGACCGTAATAATGGGGGAATAGAACTCTTTGAAATTGGTATGGTATAAAATACAAGCGATATATATATCTATGCAATGCCGGCAGCGACATCCTTCTGGAACTGCCTCACAATAGGCTCCATGCCTCCCTCATCGACGACGAAGCCAAGGCTCAAAGGGTATGTGTTGTCGAAGGCGGGTGGCCACGAGGAAACGATGCGCCTGTTGATGGGGTCGTCCTTGAACTTGACAAGCTTCAGCACCTCCGGCCCAGCAACCTTGAGGAGGGCTTCAAGCTCGTCGCGAACGGTGGCGGTGAACCCAGGCAAGCAGACAACCCGTGTGTGCTTGAGGAACTTCTCGGCGGGGACGTGTTTAGCGATGACGAAGTTCTTGATGGTGGTTTCGGGGGATGCGAGCCACGATGGCAGAGAGAGTTCGGGGGACTCGTAGGAGTCGCCGATGGGGCAGAGGGCCTCAAGACCCTTAAGGGGCTCACGGATGATTCCAGAGATGAAGGCGGAGGTAGCGTTGGAGGGGACACCGGGGCGGACGACGATGGTGGGGAGACGGATGATACGTCCGTCGATCCAGCCACGGCGGGTGTATTCGTTCACCATGAGCTCGGAGGTGAGCTTGCCCATGCCGTAAGCGCCCTCGGGCGTGGCGATCGTGGAGGGGGTAACAACTGGAGGCTAAAATCACATTAAATAAAAGCGATTGAATGAGAGAAAGAGTTAAACATACAAGGGGGCCACCGTATACAGCCAACGAGGAGGTGAAGATGAATTTGATTGAGGGCTTGGCCAAGGCCCGGGTCGATTCAAGAAGAGAACGGACGGAGTCAATGTTGATCTGGACAATGAACACGATCAGTTTGAATTCTAGATATCGGAAAAGGGGGACCGCACCTTGACGCCGAGCTCGAAGTTGTCTTCAGAGCCGCGAGACATGATGCCGTGCAGGCAGTAAATAGTATCGGGAACACCGAACTTTGTGGTGAAAAGCGCGTCAACCTGAGCCTTGTCGCTCAAATCGGCCTTGATGAGGACTGCCTTTGAACCAGCAGGAGCCTTGGGCTCAACGATGTCGGCAAGGATGAGATGAACATCAGGAGTGAGAGGATCGTTGTGGAGGGCGGTGGCGAGCTATGAAGAAGATCAAGTTAGGAATGCGGATCCGAAAAAGTTTCGACTAAGTTCTCACGAGACCACCGAGCCATCCAGCTGCGCCAGTGATGAGGACAGTGTTAACCATGGTGAATATAGGCGATAAGAGGGGTTTGAGAAAGAAAGAATTGAGCTTTGCCGTAAGTTTTAAAGGCGCTATATAAAGCCCCGGACTGAGAAACCGGTACCATGATACCCCAAGGCGCTTCTGTTCCGGGTGGGGTATTCTGGATATTGTGCTGAACGGTAATTCAGGACATGAACCCGTCCAATCCGCCCAATCCAAGGATGAAAGGAGAGATGGACGCTAAATGCCTAATCTGTTCACGATCGATCGGGTTGTTCCTTGGCTCGGTCCGCCCCTTCTGGCCACCGGATGTATGTCAGGAAGTACAGGAAGTGCCTGATGTACACCATACCGCCCGGTAATGGATCATAGAGCTGAGCCTGGTATCTCATTCCATCTCTCCCCGCCACGATAAACGTAACTTCATCCACAGTCCAACATGTCCACCGTCAACAACACCGCCCCCACCAAGAAATGGCGCATCGCTATCGGATGTGATGTATTTGAATGCTCATAATTTCCTTTTATAAAAATACTAATAAAGGAATCAATTCAGGACGCTGGGCTTTCATACAAGGACACCATCAAAGCCGATTTATTGAAAGATCCCCGCGTTGCTGAAGTCGTCGATGTTGGAATCAACGGCGACGAACACACCGCGTACGCGCACGTAGCCGTGGCTGCTGCAAAGAAGGTAGCGGCCGGCGAATCTGACCGCGCAATCCTCATTTGCGGAACTGGCCTTGGTAAGCGCTCTGTTCTGCGTCCATTGCGTTCGCATCTGACGCGAATGTAGGTGTTGCGATCGCCGCTAACAAGGTGAACGGCGTACGCGCCGTTACCGCGCACGACAGTTTCTCCGTTGAGCGCTCCGTGCTAAGTAATAACGCGCAAGTTTTGTGCATGGGTCAACGTGTCGTTGGGATTGAGTTGGCTAGGAGGCTGGTTCGCGAGTGGTTGGGATACGAATTCGATTCGAATTCTCCATCTGCTCCCAAGGTCGATTTGATTTCTCAGTATGAGGTCGCTGCGTAGATGTATTAGAGTTTGGATTGGTTTATTATATTTTGACTTTCTTCGAAGTATTTTCGTGGTGGGATGTGTTTCTGTTGAGTATCCTTAATACCATGGAGAGTAAGCGGATAGGAAGTTGTTAAAGGCGAAGTCATTTAATTGTTAAAGCGGCCGGGGAATACAGCGGCGAGGAGACAAAGGTGGTTATACATTCATTAAATATTTCTCCGTTGACGGGAGCATCGTTATTCGATTAAAACATCAACTAACCGTTGGGATCGTGCTCGGGCGCCTAATATGTAGAAATTGGTCGTTCTTGGTTAGTAGTATTCCATCCGTGTATAGCCTTCGAAATGTAATATATTTGAAGGGGAATACATCTGAACTATAATATCCTATCAGCCCCGGCCCGTACATACATGTCTTCTAACAAGCCATTTCCGAATTGACATCAAGTTCAAACATGCCGTTCATAAGCTCAAGTTTCCTTTCTATGTTTCCTTTCTCTAATTCGTTCCAAAGATGATTGCAACTGATTCATAATCTATGAATACAACATGAAATACATATATCCTTCCCATCTACCCCCCTACGCCTTTCCAGCCGACCCAAAAAGAGTGAAGAAGCGGTCGCACACCTTGGCGAACGTCTCGGTGGCCTCCTCCACAGCTTCGGGGAAGGGACCCGACAACAGACGCTCCCCGAGGGACTTCGCATAGGGATCACGCGCCCAGCTGTTGACATTGATCTAGAGAGGGCAGATGAGCCTGAACGACAACCGAGAGAGAGGCGAAAGGGAGAATGTACCTTGCTGACACCGTTCTTGATGCACTCGACGAACAGCGAGTCGGGGATCTCGTCTGTACCGTGGAGGCAGATGGGGACTTTGCCCTGGAATTCGGCGTGCAGGTCCTTGAGACTAAGAGAAAGACGTTTCAACAAAAGGGTTGCCGTGTAACGTTCAGAAAGACGTACATTTGTTGACGGAAGTTAGGTGGGTTGATGTAAGAACCGTGGAGGTTACCAATGCTGGGGGCAAGGATGATAGCACCAGTTCTGGGAATAACGCAAATCAATATCTGTAGTGCAAAGGTGAACGGGTGTGGAGACTTACCCAGCCATAAAGGCCTTGGCCTTGGCGGGATCGGTGAGCTTAGCATCGGAGATCATACGGAGACCAGCTTCTCCACCCTCTAGGCGCCCGAGCTCGACCTCAACGGCGACACCAGCCTTGCGTGCGCGCTCGACGTACGGCTTGGCAATGGCGATGTTCTCCTCATCGGACTATCGGATAATCACGGTGAGCAAGTGTATTTTGAACCTGAGGAAGCAAGAAAAAGACATACATCGGCGTGGCTGGCGTCCACCATGATAGAGTCGAAGGCGATGCCTTGCTCGGCGAGGCTTAGGGCGAGCTCGAGGTGCTCTGGGTCGGTGGCATGGTCGAGATGCACGGAAATAGGGACAGAGGCTGAGTGGGCGCTAAAGTTCGTTCGATAAACATTCGTACAGGAGATCAAGAGATCGATGGGGATCTCACAGCTCAAGGCAGTATCTTAGGAAAGGGCCTTTGCCATAGGCAAGTGTGACGGGGAACAGTTGTAGAATGGCAGGGCTGCGGGCGCGTTCAGCGGCGCGGACAAGTCCGACGGCCATTTGGGCGTCATAGCTGACAGAAGTCAGCGCGCGGTCAATAATGATGGGATAAAGGACATCATACCAAGTTTGGGCAAGGATCCCATAACCCTCGCGCTCGGCCTTCTCGAGGATCTCGAGAGTGCGGTTTCCTTGAAGTCCAGACATTGAGTATTAGTGAGGGGAAAAGGGGTGGTATTTGGAGGGGTTTTCCGTGTCCCTGAAAGTGAGCGTTAAGTACGGTCTAGTTTGCGGACTTGCGGGATTTTCTGGGACGATATCGATTCTGTTCAAAGGCAGTCCACTCGGCAACCCCAGGTTCTAGAGCTTGTATATCCGGGATGATAATCCTGGGCCTCTTCCGGACCGTTGGATCGACCGCTGCCAAGGCAACATTCCCCCGATCTTAACACAGCCAAATACACTCGGAAGAACAGAGCGAGCGTCAAAAATGTGGCCTTCATTTCCGGAACAATCATTTCATTCCAGCGGATCTCACTGTGCAATTTTCGCTCCCGCGCATCGAACTATGGAACGGCGAGTGGTAAACATATTTCACAAATAATTAAAGGCTGTCCTAGTGGTTTAAGTTTTTAAATTTTAACCCTCTTCTGATGGGGCGACTTAGGCACCCCAAATATGAAATAACTTGTGCCAAGGAAGGTCCAAGAAGACACATCATTCCGGCTCAATCTTGGCCCGAACAGGCGCTCCCTGCTCTTCCACCTCGAGCTTTTGCACCTTCAATGATGTTCAAACGTCTCCGGGTTCATATCGTTCCAAGAAAGGGGTACAGGGCAACTCCAGGTGGGGAAAGGTGGAGTCCGGAGATGTCTGGAGACTGGAGTTTTGGCTCGCTGTCGAGGATCGCCTTGTCAATTTCGCCTACATAAAGGGCGCTTGAACTTCTGTGGAAATCAGGCTAAAGAGTTCTCTCCCTCTCTCCGTCTCCCCAACTCCCCCTCCTACCCCGCCCCCGCCACGATCGACTGCCTGCCGTCGCAATGGGGAAATCCAGCGCGCCTTCATCCGACTCGGATTTCGATCCAACAACCGCTGTCTTCACGCCCAACTCTGAAGCTGAAAAAGCTCTCGTGAAGAAGATCGACAGACGAATCGTAGGTTTACTTTGTGTTCGATATTCTTCAACTTTCTAACGCAATTGTTTCCTTTGTGCTAGGTGCCTACCATCTGGGTTCTGTACACCTTGTCATACCTTGATCGTTCGAACATCGGCAATGCCAAGGTCGGCGGAATGCAAGACGACCTCGGATTCGACTCGAACCAGTACTCAGTTATCCTACTGCTCTTCTTCGTGAGTTTTCCCTGTCTTTAATATTTCCAGCGACTCTTACCCCCACATTTCAAGGTTTCCTATGTCATCTTTGAAGTTCCCTCAAACATGATCCTCAGTCGTGCTCGCCCTTCGATCTAGTAAGTTGGTTAAATCATTTAGCTCGACTCAAAAATCTGATGTCATTTACTAGCTTGTCCGTTCTGTGCTTCCTATGGGGTGCCGTCGCTACGGCCATGGCTGCCGTCCAGTCATGGGAGGCCCTTGCAGGTGTCCGCTTTGCTCTCGGTGTTGCCGAAGCTGGTTTCGCTCCTGGTATCGCCTTCTATCTGTCTTCATGGTATAAGCGCCACGAACTTGCCAAGCGTTACTCGATCTACTACACCGCTACCGCCGTCTCCGTTCGTACCTTCAGATCATTTTATATTTTCCGTCAACTCAACGAATTTCACAGGGTGCTTTCTCTGGTCTCCTAGCTGGTGTGATCACAGATAAACTACATTACGCTCGTGGCATTGATGGATGGAGATGGCTGCTCCTCATCGAGGGTGTTGCCTCCTGCGGTGCTGGTACGTTTTGGCCTTGGTTATTCTCATCGCTCGAATCTGACGTCGAAACTCAGCCCTCGTTACATGGATGATTCTTCCTGACTGGCCCAGCACCACGTCATGGCTCACGCCCGAAGAGAAGTTCCTTGCTGTTCAACGTCTCTCTCACGATGGTATCGGCAACACTGGCGCGGGTGGCAAGGAGCCCACTCACAGGGAAGCCGCGAAGATGGCTTTCACTGACTGGCGCACCTGGGTACTTGTCCTTATGTACATGCTTGCCACCGGATCCCAGACCATCCAATACTTCATCCCCACCCTTGTCTCGCAACTCGGCTACCGTGGCTATACCGCTCAGTTCATGACCATCCCCATTTACGGTGTCGCTCTCGTCGGTATCCTCACCTTCTGCTTCATCTCCGACTGGAGGAAGGAGCGCGCCAACTACATCACGGCCTCCGCAGCTCTCGCTGGTATAGGCTTTATCGTCACGGTCGCCGCAACCAACAAGAAGGTCAAATACGCTTTCCTGTGCTTCGGTGTCGGAGGCATCTATGCTGCATGCCCCCTCACTTTACTGGTAAGCAGTTCCCTTGTTTCCTGTATAATTCACGAGGCTGACGGATCGACAGTGGGTGTCCAGCATCATCGATCATCCCGCTGAAAAGCGTGCCATTGCCATCGCCCTTGTCAATGCCCTCGGTAACTCTGCCTCCATTTACGGCGCCTTCATGTGGCCAGCCGCGCATGGACCTCGATTCGTACCCGGTTTCGCAATCACAACGTAAGTCTGTAATCACTTTTTTTTCCACCGGCCAACTTAGTTTCCTTCCAGTGTCTTCGTTTTCATGCTCGCTGCCCTTGCCCAAATCAATAAGTGGGCGAACAAGAGGTGGCCAGGCGATAAGCTCGAGCAGGCAGCAGCCCCCGAGTACTCCGAGAAGCAAAGCGACACCGCCAGTGCATAATTGTCCTCTGGTATTTTCTCTCCCACTATGTAACTTTTATCAAAACCATCGGAATTTCATTTCCTCCCCCATTTTCTATTCACTTATCATATCCAGCATACCTTAGGATTTAGTTACTTGGGTCTTATTTCTTACGATACCATCCACGTCTATAAGTAACTTTGTGTCGATGAATACGGTTGGCTCTCTTGGGGAGCTATCTAATGAAGAATTCAACGTTCTATACCAATTTGTTATTTTCATTAGGCCTTTGAAATTTCTAAATAAAGATTCCGCCTGAGCCCGCCGGTAATTTGCATTCTTTGCAATGAAATTTGGAGCGGATTTAAAATTAATTGTATTAGCCTGGCCAAGGCGCAAGCTCCTCGCATGGCAGAGCACATGGAGGTGGGGCTAGGCTAGATGGGGTTAGATGAGGTACCTGCTTTGGTAGCCTGGTTAGAGCTGCTGAGTCTGCTGAGTGTATTCATCCGTGACCATTGTCGAGCGAAAGTGAGGACCCATAGAATTGATCAACGGTCAATAAGCCTCCGTGGCGCACGGACAAGAAGCATCGATGATATTGAAAGTTGGCACGAATGTTAAGAAACATGTACATGGATCTATTTGCATTCTGAACAACGGATCCCGGCTTATTTTAGTCGATAAAAAAAATTTAGTGCGATGTATTTGAGCTGGAGCGCTAAAATTCCAGATGAAATTCACCATGAAATGTTTCATGGCCTTGCAATTTCAAGCGTACGTGCACACAGGTTGATCTAGAAGGCCGGGAAATATGAAGCGGCTAAAGCCGAATTGGGAAGCGCCCCTATTGTTGAAGATTTACCCCAAGACGATAACACCCCGATCTCTGGTCTCCGTACCTTGGCGACATGAAATTCTTCTCTGTTTTGGTCGTAAACATCAATCAATGCCCGAACCCTGGAAAATGGGGATTACTTATCACGATCAGCCCCACCATTACCAGTCATGGCCTCTTCTGAATCTCCCAAAGCAAAAAGCGATAAGGCTATGGGCACCTCCACGAACAACGAATCTCGAAAGCGCAGTGCAGAGCCAGCGACGACGGAGCGGCGGGTGCCTTTAGCGTGTCATCGCTGTCGTACGAAGAGAGCGCGGTGCTCGGGCGATAAACCTGTGTGCGCGGCATGCGCCAAGGCAGACGAAGAGTGTATCTGGCCATCTGGGAGGAAGAGAAAGCGTACGCGAAGGGAGATGGAGGAGGAAGAGAGAAGAGAAAGGCAGGCGGCGCTTGGTCAATCCGTTGCAGGTATACGCCAGGTCATTCCTACCCAGCTTTTCGCGTACACGTCCACGAGGGACAGTCTATCATGGGTGAGTATCATTGGGATGGTCATCGTTCGCTTTTCTAACGAGTACATCATCAGGGTTCGTCGACGATGATGCACACTCAAGCACCTGCAAACCTTTGGGCATATCCCACAGAGCATAATAATGGCGGGCCTTCCCTGCTATGGCCACCGAATGGTTTGGTCGAGACAGACCTATCGGGACAACTTGTATCACAAAATATCCTTCCAGAATCTCCTCTCCAGCCTGCAGCCAGCCCCGATTCAACGCAAATGCATCGAGCAGGCGATTCACAACTATATAGAGCTATCGAATCCCAGGTCGCATTTATCGACGGAGATCCTGCGCGCCACGAAGACCTTGAACTCTTTTATTATCGCTTCGTATGTCCAAACCTATCTTTAGGATTATCGAGGAACTGATAATTCATTTAGTCTGGCTCAACAGCAATTCGGTAAATGGGCCGTTGTTTCAAGAATACGTGATTGCTTACGATTGCTTGTAGACCTGGAATCAACAGGATATCCCTCAAATTACAACCCCGGACTCATACCGAAAAGTCGGACATGAGTTCTCCCCTTCCCAGTGACCAGCCTCTCTCGTCGAGCGGATCACCTGAAATTGGTTTCGATGAAGCCGGACTCCCTCATCCGAGCATATATGGACCACTTTTCGATGTATTTTTCAGCACCCACAGCGGCCACTTCCCAAGCATCAGTAGACGACGGATGGAGGAGCGTTTGAAGACGGGAACCATGTCTGCGTTTTTGCTTAACTGTTCGCTCTTGTTTTCCCCCATGCCCAACTTCTTTCTAACAACATCTCAGGTATATGCGCAATTAGCGCCCGGTAAGTGCGCTTGATGGAATATCTTACCATTTTCTCAATATATGCGCTAATCCAGGTTTTATTCTCCCAACAAACAATGTCCTATGAAGGTTGTTGAACTATACCTCTCATACTCGCCGCTGAAATTAACCCTTGAATACACAGGCCTGCGCTCCATTCATCACTAAAGCCCAAGAGTTGATCATCCCTTTGCTGCATCTTCCTACGACCGATTGCGTTACCGGGCTACTTCTTCTTGCATGGGCGAATTATGGACAGGTGCGGCCATTTTTCCACTTGTTTATTGCCAAGTCAATACTCAATATTGAACAATAGAACTCCGAGAGCGGATTATGGGTGAGTCGCATTGGACTTGCCATTGATCGAAATCTAAATCCCTTTTCAATAGCAATATTCGGGGTTCGTCTTTCGAACATATAGCATTCCAAAGTATAATCATCTCATGCCCTGATAGCATGGCCATTCGCATGGCGCTTGATCTGGGACTTCACGAGGTGCGCATATTTGCGACATTCTTCTCCACGACAGACAAACTAATCTCCTAGATCAAAGATCTCAGAGATTTATGAGTCATCAGCACATGTAGTTCGAACGCGTCTCTTGTTCTGGAGCTTATTCATAACGGTCAATATCATCATTCCCTCCATTTGTTGTGGAAGGAACTGAAGGTCTCTTGTTGTGTAGGATCGAGTTCTCGCTTTTTCTACTGGCCGACCACCAACCATATCCGAAGAGGTCATCGACATT
Organism: Hebeloma cylindrosporum; assembly: GCA_000827355.1. Taxonomy (NCBI): domain Eukaryota; kingdom Fungi; phylum Basidiomycota; class Agaricomycetes; order Agaricales; family Hymenogastraceae; genus Hebeloma; species Hebeloma cylindrosporum. Next base: position 814,080 of record KN831774.1, on the reverse strand, counting down.
CCTTTACCTTCCGACGAGGATTTCGTTCCCGATCCAGCTCGATCATCATACGACCAAAATTCCTTGCCCGAGATCGTCCAGCCGACACCTTTCACGCATATTGTTCGACTAATGGTTCTTTGTGGGCGGATTGCGAATGTGCTAAACGGAAGGCGTGGTCGTCCGTGCACGTTGGTTGGTCCGAGCGAGCCGAACTCGGAACTCCTCAATACCCTCCAGAACCAGCTCGTGCAGTTTTATTCTCAGCTACCAGATGCGATGAAGTGGAGTGTAGATGCGTTTAAGCACCAAGAGGAGAGGAGCCATGGCGTAAGTCTTGCAGAGCATACTACTTTTATTCTCTTAAATGACTGATGGATGTACTTCAGGGATCGTTTTTGACTCTCCACCTTTGGGCGAACTCGGTACTGGCTTTGGTGTACCATCCCCAATTGCTATCGCCGCCATCGGGGACGGAAACGCCGCTTTCGGGCAACATGGAAAGATCTGTTAAGCTTTCTCTATCAAGCTCACGGATTATTACCGAGTGCCTTGTATTTGCCGACCTCTATGCCTCTCGATCATACGTTCGTATTCCAATAACCTTTGGGCGATGTATCTCTAACGCATATATTTAGCTTGCGAGCCCATTCGCCGTTCAACCAATATTCGTTGCTTGGTACGTCGCATTGATTGTTTGATATTCAAGTCGTTCTCATCCTTTCGAAAGTCTCGCTTTCATCTCCGAGATGAAAATGAACGTGTGGGGCATAGAAACACGCGACAAGACCCAGACTGTCGATGTCCTCCTCACCTCCTTGGCGCGCCAGAATGTCGGTGTTCTGATGAAGGCTTTGCAGCGGATGGAACAGTATTGGGCTGGTGTTCACTATGTTCGTGAACTTCTGGAGCAAAAGGCTGCTGGTGCGTTCATCCTTGGGCGCTGGTTATTGACATAATTTTGACTTACATGCATGCGTCTAGGCCTTGGGCTGTTACCCACGAGTTTGGTGGGACCCACAAAGACCTTTATCTCTCTTCCGGATAAAGGCCTCTTGCGAAGATTTACGAGCCAGGATCCGAACCTTGCACCACCGACCGAGACGTCGTTGAGGTTGTCTATGATGAAAGAGGCTAATGAATCCAGTATGTCGCGTACGGATGGCCTTCAGCCTGCGTTCAATCTGACCCATTGTGTTCGTCTAGATACTTGCTCGTTGGATGAGTTATTCAACGCATACTCAATCGAGGGTTTCTTTGTCCAGCCAGCTGAATCCTACGAGATTGACGGCCTTCTACCGTCTGGTTACCGGAGCGCCGAGAGCGTGAGCGGGAATTCGGCGAATTCAGGATAGACGAACGTATTGATCGCTTGGAGTATGCAGGGGGTCAGATGATACCAAGGTTGACGAAATAATCAAAATTCAGAATATCATACGAATATCTGGACTTAAAAAATAATAGTGTACACTACCACATGGGGTTTATGTTTATTGAGTAATTTCGTGGCAGAAGTAGTACTTAGCTTTACAATCGCTTTTCTTTAATCATGAGAAATGAAGCATATATACAATACGAAATCGAAATCGAAGTTTTGTACGAGGGGATTGAAATTTATTTCTGGTTGTTGAATTCCTTGACGGAAGGGTGATTTTTGACGAATTCAATCATGTAGTCTTCGAAAAAGCGAGGCCCGGTTACAACGACTTTCTGCAATTGGCAGCCTGGAGATCGGTGGACCAGAGATTCAATCGCGGGCATTGGATTTTCACTTGGATAAGTGGACACGGTGAGGTTACGAAGACCTGGGAGTACGAGAAGTTCCAGAAGGAGCTGAACGAGCGCCTTGTCTTCCAGGGGTTCATCCTCGTCCTCTTCCTCTTCTTCCTCTTCGGCATCCCTGATCATGACGGTGAGGTCTTGAAGGGCAGTATGCATGACTGGTTCGACGTCGAAATAATCTTCCGGTGGGGCGAGGTTGAGGAAATGACAGGAACGAAGGAGGGGGCATCGCCGTAATAACTCTAGAGCCTCGTCGATGGAAGGAGACGCGAGAGTAACCGATAAGAGTTGCCGCCAGGGAAATACCACGTTTCGAAGGTAATAATATCCGAGGTGAAGCTCTGTCAATGCGGGCGCTTCGGAGAACATCTCCATCAGTTCGAAAACGCAACGACCCGGTGGGCAGAGAACGAGCGATTGGAGGTTAGGAAGGTTCCCTTGCACTAGGGAAAGTTGGTCATGCCAAGCTTGAGGAAGCGTCAAGCTGATTTTCTTCCATCTGCGACAATATTGGACCAAAGTTTCCATGCATTCTGTGGGGATATTTGGGCAGTCGACTTCCCAATTTTCTCTGTCTTGCACGGAGATAACTATTGAGAGTAGATGGCCGTTGGTGCGTGATAACCATTCTTTTAATAACGTCGCTTGTATCGGCGCCTTTTTCATCGACAGACGGCAATGGAACGTGTCCCAGAGTTGAGGCAAACACCACGCAAGGTCCCTCCAAGACTTGCAGACAGCACCAAGGATAAAAGGAACGGTGGTGGCCACCGGTGGTGTGGCGTTGGCGGGTGGGGAAGTGGCAAGACAAAATTGGAATATCTCGGCCATGACCTCGTTAGGTAGATGGGAGATCAGGATGCGCTGGTTTCGCGTCCCTGCTAGTCGAGCTCGAAAAAGTGCCATTCTGTCGATGATGTTCTCCAAATCTTCTATTTCCATGTCCATCTCGTCGACAATTACGTCTTTGAAGACCATTTTGCCTTGTATCGCCTAGAAATTGTTCCGAGTAGGGGAAGAGATGGAATTGGCGCTGGTAGAAAAGATGCCATGACGTCATTGAGACTGATGTTAAACAATGTGCATCGGGCCGGTTATCGAATCCCAACGCAGCGGTGAAATGTGGAATCCTTTTGATGGAACGTCTCAAGGGGGCATCACCCCGTAAAGTCAACCCCCCCGTGAGAAAAGGGTCGCTGTGATGCGACGGATTTGTCGGGAATCACCCAGTTTCGAGCGTATTTTCAATTTACATGCCTCGAACTGAGAATTTCTCTTACGATTAGTGTAAAATACCTTTTTCTGTACTATTTATCACCAGATGTGTATATTTATTGTCCGTCGATATTGACTCTTGGATGAGAACATCAACGCTACCCTGAATACCCGACCCTTTTCTCACGGGGGTGGTGGGAGGGGTTGACTTTACGGATTGTTCGGGTGATGCCCCCTTGGAACGTCTTTCGGGAGACCTGATGCTCATTGCTTGCTAAGAGGAGATCGTTAGAATTAGTACGACAATACTGGCTAGGCGCGAGCTTGCGCTGGAAATGGCAGATGATATGTATTACAATTTAGAATATCAGACCCAGCTTCGAATGAACCTGCGGCCCCAACTGAGCTCCTTCCAAATTATTCTGTCGGTAAAGATGCACCCTTGTTTCTTCCTTTGTCTAAACCTTTTATTTCAAGCGTCATCTGTAGCTGTAGGCGCTGCTGCGCCATCAGGATCCCCTTAAGCGCCCGCCTTCCTGACGAGGAGACTAAGGGGAGTTTGTGGGACTCGAATTCGAGGGTATAAAATAGTGTTGAAACTCAAAAGAGGTCCTATGCTAATATAGGTGAGGTAGATGGTCTTGGATACCGGTTCAATGAGTGAGCCTCAGGCCCTCAACTCGGGCCCTTCCAAGCGTGTCCGTCGATGGACCGAACTGTCGACACGATAGAGAACCGTCAGGTGGTCACCTCCCAAATGTGAATAACCTCTTCGACTTACCTTATCCAAATATGCATCGATCAACTTTCTGACTCGTTTAATTCTACGAGGGAAAAGAAAGGATGCTGATAAAGGGATGAATGGCTTTGAGAGTTCCCTGGTGAGCTCGTCCGATCTCCCGGCTTTGCGGAGAATGAGACAGAGGAGTTTGAGGGTCCAGATGTAAAGTGACCGTTGCATGCAGTAGAATTTATTTGATTGGATTTTTTCAGAATATAATTTCTGGCGTGATCGTCGGAGGCTCTGGGGAAATGAGTATGTAGATATCAAGTATCTCCAACATGACTGTCGTGGCGTCGTGGTCACTCGCATTCGTTGTCTCCATAACCAGGGCGACTGCTTTGATTTCGTTGCCCAGGCAAGAAGATGGTCCTGACCGTTGGCGCCGCAATTAAACAGGTATTGAATACATGAAATCACTACTTGAGCGAGGCGATGAGATAGGACAGGCTCGGGAAGAAGCCTTTTGATTTCAGGGATGTGCCCGCATATTGGCCAAAGACCATGAGTTCCGAGGATAGAGCTAGCTTCCCCTGCGTGACGGATAAGCCTGTATTGTTGTCTGTCCCAATCGATGTCTCTGGAGTCGAAGCCAAAAAATTTGACGCATAATTGTTTAAACTCTCTGTGACACTTTGGCTGCCAATCTGGCCGGGAGCGTTCCTGAAAAACAAACCAAACAGTAGTTAGGATGTGGAATTTTTGGGCGCTGGGGTGGCTGTTGATGGTGCCCATCGCATGTTCCAGGTAGCGCTTGGCATGAGAGCGATAGAGTTGACATTCGTCCTGAACAATATGATAAGTTCAAGCTGACAGTTGCGTTGACAGTTGGGAAGACTCACATTGACTTTCAGATGGGCGAAGAATTCCAGCGCAAATTCTTCTCGATAGGAGTGCTCGTTGTAATTCTTTCCATCCAGAAAAACCCCTAACGAAAATTTTTCAAGAGCTCGTTCAAGCTCTGGGATCCGTAATGATTCCCTCAATAACGATACAAGGTCGACTGTCCATATGATCCGTAAAGAATCTTCCCGTAAATCAGCTTTCCGTAGAGTCGGAGGCGCGTTGGGAACTATGAACTTCCTGTTCAGCACTGCCTGGGATTCAAGTGTGGATTGGAGTCACATACTATTGCTTGTGAAACCTTGCAATATCCATTGCGCAACGAGAGTACGGCTTGTCCTAGCATTTACATAATAACCCTTGGACCGTTCCTGAGCGCCCAAGAAATCTATCAAAGACGAGTGGTGGAAGTTAATGTGGCCCTCTCCACCACGCTGCTGTATCTCAAGAAGAGAAATGAGTGGGCCAAGGCAGATACGGACATCGCCCTCTTCCAAACGGAGCACAGCCTCGATTAGGGAGATGCCACCGGCTGGGAGAAGCGTCGTGAAAGCAAGATGCACACCCAGGATACGCGAAAGTAAGCGAACATTTGTTGCGCACGAGAGAATGAAATGGTATAAGGCATCCAGCTCGGCGAATGGGAGATTGTGGTTGATAGGCGGTCGAAGTTCAAGAACAATATCTAACTGTCGCGTGGGTAAATCGCAGGTAGAGTTGATGAAGCGCACGGCAAGCGAGGCGTATATAAATTGACCAGAAGCTTTGCAGACAAGGGTTTCTATCTGGTCTTGGCTGGGCCAGGAAGGAGGGATCTGTGAGCGGAAATAGTGGCACTTCTTGATCTCGTCAAATTTATCAGTCAGGAAGCGGCGAACATCATCGTCAGGCCTCCAGTCGTCATTGAGCTGAAGACGAGAAAGCATTGGCCGCTCGCTAGCAACTTCGATAGCTGACTTGATATGCGGTTCTGGGCGACTTGCTAGCAAGAACTTGAGTGGCAGCTGGTATTGGGCCACGGAGGAAGAGAGGAGTTGTATCAAGTTGGTTTGGGCATCTTTGTTCAGACACTCATCGAGACCGTCGATGAGAATCAATGGGGGAAATTGTGTATGTAAGAAATAACCTTGGTCTACCAGGAGTCGAAGTGGTTCGAAGAAGAGCTTTTTAAGCTGCTCTTCCACGGAGAATGAAAGAATGAGGGGGTCAGCCTCAATAGCTTGGCTGATGGCTTCGCGAGTACCTGGAACGACACACGTGAGACGGTAAGCGATGTTGGCGACCAGAGGCGTCATTGTATTGCGCTTGGAATCAGGACGGAAGAAGAGGAAGCTGGCAAGAAGAAGGCCACGCTCCGCCAAGAGCTCTGCAACCTTTCGAGCAATGGCTGTCTTCCCAGCTCCAGCGGGGCCGTAGAGCCAGAGCATGAATGCCTTTTGATCGATCTTGCCTGTCGCCCAATCAATGACCTTGTTGATAACGGCGATTCTCGTATTCTCGTGGCATTTTGGAGGATCGGGACGGTCATCTGAGTTGTAAAAGGCATTGGGGGAGACTGCCTGCATGAGTCTATCGAACCCTTTGCAGTCGGCATCAGTTTCGATGGAGGAGGCCACGGAATCTAACGAACTTGCTTACCTGAAGGCCCTGTACTAGTAGTATGATTCGTGGTGTTCACATGAAAGGTCGAGCTTCGAATGGACGGGCGATAACTACTGTTTAACATAGACATTGTAAGTGGGGTGGAAGGAAAGTTGGGAGGAAAACGATGAATTCGAGATTGACTCCATGCACAGCGCGCCTGACACAGCCTGTGAACAGCATTTGACGTGGGTGGCGGTGCCTCAAGGCGAAGTCCTTCATTTAGTATGTATGTATAAGCAAACAGGTTCGAGGTAAATGGGCGATTCATAGGCATCTAGAAGAGTAATCCATAAATGTGAATAGGGAGAATCATCCCCAGATATCATGATAAAAATGAACAGGAATAAGCAAACTCAGTCCATGCAATTTATTTTTGGATATTTCATTCTTTCGATGGTCTACCAATTCTTCATGGAACTCTGAAACGATCTTGGACAAGTACATTGACGGGCGAGGATGGAACGGATGAGGGAGGTGGACAGATGGCGCCCTTGATGGTGGTTGTGTCGTCCGGTTGGCAGGGAGGTGATTTGGGGTAGAGGGAGTCACACATGACGCGGGTGTGGAAACGGTGGGGAGAGCAGATGGGTGAGCAATTTTCTTTTTCTTGCGCAACGCGAATGTTTTTTCGGGCAGTGCGAGGGAAACGGGAAGCTTTGGGCGATCGTTGACCTAATTCCAATTGAGAACCAGAGGGAACGAAAGAACGAAAATCAAAATCGACGAACTTTTATTTCCTTCCTTTTCCGTTTAGGAGCCACAGCAGGATGGGACATCGGGGTACTGGATGCTGCCTGCGCCATGCTCAAGACGCTGGACAACTCCTTTTCCTCCGCGATTCGAAGAGGCCAAGTTGCAGACAAGAGAGTCATCCACCTAGATTATCATGCATGATCAAAATCGAGAAGACGAAGAAGAGCTAAAGGACGACAAACCTCGAAACCTCGGAAGCCCACCACTACTGTGGTAGATTCAACTGCGTTGTTCTCGTCCGCGGTGTCACTCATGAATGCCTGAATACAACGGTCAAATTATCTTTTAAGCTAGGTGGCTTCCCCACTCCCCCCCCCCCCCCCCCCCCCCGGACATGCTCTTGCGCCTTCTCGTAAAGATCCTCCAAGGCGGCATTCAGGAGCAAAAAAACCGCGGGGGGACACACGGGAAAGGAAGTCGGCAAGCCTGACGTGGAAATCTCCCCCAAATACAGTGGAAAGGCGATGGAAGGTACCGACAAAGAGGGACACTGCGTGGGGCGGGAGAGTGACCTTGGCAGAAGGGCGAGTTCCTAGAATCGCAGAGGAGGTGATGGATTCGGCAGGCGGCACTGAATCTGTCTCCTGGAGGTGATGAGCACAGAGAGCTTCGACTGCCTCGAGGACAGCAATGACGGTGTTGACCGTTTTCTTCGCACGGCCGATGAGGCGGTACTTGTGATAAAAGATCTTGGAAGCGACCCGCTCGACGGCGGTACAGACTAGAGCGACCGGGCGAGATCCACGGCGTTGACGAAGTGCGGTGAATGTGGTGGAGATAGGCTTCCCGCCGGCTTTGTAGGCAGCGTGGGCGATGTTGTAGGCGTCACCGACGTGCTCTCCCAAAGCGGTAAGAGCAGGAGAGGCGAGCTCGACCCCACAAGAGATGGTATACCTGAGAATCGTCCGGTGACGGCCTGGCCGAGTCTAGAAACAGAACCAGTCGGCTTCTGGTACAGTGCTGATAAGTTTGGAGACTTACATACGCGTCAGATACGATGCAGCGGAGTCGCAAAAATACTTCACGGCTGAGCGACGGGCGCATCCTTCTAACTCGAAGAACATTTATTTCCAATTCCCATCTGTGTGCAAGTTTTGCCATGCTTGCGGGCATTGGCGCTGGCGATTACATCGCCACATAATATGATCGCGAAGAGTAGGCCGCGACCGACGTGAACTTTCTATTCGGCATTTATGAGATGGTCTGGATAGAGTGAACAACAGGAAGCTTTGGCAAGGATAAGGATGTTGGGGCTTCGGAAGGTTCCGTTCAACTAACGAATTAACCTATGTCGGAGATGAATTAGGGATTGCCGAGCTCCTGCCGGTTGATGAATATCACACTGAAATAACTGCCTGGGTCATCCACAGACACTCTCCAGGTTTATTTTCTACAACGTACTCGCTAGTACTGGTAATGTGGCTCCTCTGTCTCTTCATAATTTTCAGAATGTCATGCTTTTATTCAACCAAGGTCCAAAACTCGCCCAGCCCGGGGATCTGGAAGCAACTAGGAGGAGGATGGCAAATTCAAACATTTTCAAATATAATCACTGTTCAATTCAGGAGCTTGGACATCATGAACAGACCTCTATTCCCAAATGTAGGCCCAGCTCAGAGTATTCCCAATTGGAATGAACGAGTACCAGACACTTGCATTCATGGTTCCACCAAATAACAGTCTTAAATTTCCAATTCTGAGTACATTTCAGGCACCCAATAGTTAGAATTAAATCCAATTCAGCACCTTCAATCTTCAGCTTATGTACGAGTCAAAACACAAAGTTCCACTGCGCCCATTCCGTTCTGGCAGCGACAGCCGCCAGTGCCTAGGAAGGCCGGATTTTGATCTTCGGCTCTCAGCTGATGCTGTACTTACTAGTACCCCAACCAATGTAGTACCTCTGGGGTTTCACGGGGAAAGGGGGGATTCTGGATGGTTTTATCCTTTTCCAGGTTCAAGAAATGACCCTGAGGAGGCTTCCCGACATTTTTTGTATTTTTGACGATGATGGGACCGAACTGTGGACACGATAGCGATACAGCAGGGGTCACTTGTCGGATTTGAACAAGCTCTCTTACCTTCTCCAAATATGCATCAATCGCTTTCCTGACTCGTTTAATTCGACGAGGGTAAAGAAAGGATGCTGAAATGGGGATGTATAACCGTGAGAGGGCCCTGGTAAGCTCGTCAGACCTTCTGGCTTTGCGCAGAGTGAAGTAGAGGAGTTTGAGGATCCACATATATAGTAAACGTTGCTTCCAGTAGAATTTCTCTGGCTGGAACTTTTCAGAATATAACATCTGGCGTGATCGTCGGAGGCTCTGGGAAAATGAGTATCTACGCAAAACCGCTTTTCCAACCATATGTGCTCGTCCCGTCGAGGTGACTCGCATCCGCCGTCTCCACAACCAAGGCAACTGCTTTGATTTCATTGTCCAGGCAAGATGATCCTGAATATTGCTTCGTCGATGAAATAGGTACTGGATACACGAAATCGCGACACGGGCAAGTCGATGAGATAAGATAGGCTCTGGAACGAACCTTTTGGTGTCAGCGATGTGTCCGTATATCGGCCCCAAAAGATACGGAGCATCAAGTCTATAATACCCTGGGTGACGCATAAGCCTATAATGCATTCTGTCCCAAGCGACATCTTCGGAGTCAAAGCCAAATAGTTTGATGCAGAGTCGTTGAAACTCTGTGTAGTAATAATTCCTACGAAGAAATCCCAGTGGCGAATGTGGCGGCAAGCGTTTCTGAAAAACAAACCAAACAGTGGTTAGGAGGAAGAATTTTTCTGCGCTGGGGTGGTTGTTGATGACAAGCATTGCATGTTCCAGATAGCGATTGGCGTGAATGCGATGGAGTCCAGCTTTCTGATGGTATGTGTGATAAGCTGAAACTGGCATTTACTTGCAGAGAAGACTCACATTGGCTTGCTGCAGATAGTCGAAGAATTCCTCTGCAATGTCATTTCGGTAATCTCGGTAGTCATAATTCTTTCCATCCAGAAAAGCGTCCAACGAAAAGTTTTCAAGGGCATGTTCAAGCTCTGGGGTCCATGGTGAGTGCTTCAATAACTCTATAAGGTCGACTTCCCATAAGATCCGTAAAGAATCTTTCCGTAAATCGGCTCTTCGCATATTCGAAGGCCAGTTGGGAACTGTAAAATTCTTGTTGAGCACTGCCTAAAGGATACTGAATTAGCTGTAGATTGGAGTCACGTACTATGCCAGCTTGTGAAAGCTTTCAATGCCCATTGCGCGACGAGAGTATGACACATCCGTTCGTCGACATAATAGTCCTTGGATCGTCCTCTAGTTTGCAGGAAATCCATAAAGGACGAGTGATGGAAGGTGATGTAGGCCTCACCACCGCTCCCCCGTACCTCAAGAAGGGAAATCAATGGGCCAAGGAAGATACGGACATCGCCCTCTTCCAAGCCCAGCACAGCCTCAATTAGGGAGACGCCACCAGCTGGGAGAAACGTCGCGAAAACAAGATGCACACCCAGGATCCGCGAGAGTAAGTCGGGATTCGTTGTGTGCGAGAGTATGAATTGGTATAATTCATCTAGCTCTGAGAACGGAAGGTTTTGGTTGATGGGTGGTCGAAGTTCAAGAACGACATCTAACTGTCGCTTGGGCGAATCATAAGGGGAGTTGATAAAGCGCACAGCAAGCGAGGCGTAAATGAATTGACCAGAAGCTTTGCGAACAAGAGTCTCTATCTGGTGCTGGCTGGGCCAGGAAAGAGGAATTTGTGAGCGAAAATGGTGGCACTTCTTGATCTCATGGAACTCGTCTGTCAGAAATAGACGAATATCTTCGTCAGGCGCGAAGTCGTCATTGAGTTCAAGATGGGAAATTGTTGACCGCTTGCTGGCGGAGCTGATAGCCGACTTGATATGCAGTTCTGGCCGACTTGCTAGCAAGAACTTGAGTGGTAGCTGGTATTGGGCCACGGAGGAAGAGAGGAGTTGTATCAAGTTGGTTTGGGCGTCTTTGTCCAGACACTCATCGAGACCATCGATGAGAATTAATGGGGGAAATTGCGTATTCAAAAAATAACCTTGGTCTACCAGGAGTCTAAGTGGTTTGAATAAGAGCTTTTTGAGCTGAGCCTCGACGGAGTATGAAAGGATGAGGGGATCTTCCTCGACGGCGTGGTTGATGGGGTCGCGAGCACCAGGAATGACACAGCTGACGCTGTAAGCGATGCTGGCTACCAGCGGCCCTACTGTATTGCGATTGGGATCTGAGCGGAAGAATAGGAAGCTTGCAAGAAGGAGTCCATGCTCTTCAAATCTCTCTGCAGCGTTTCGGACAATGGCTGTCTTGCCAGCTCCAGCGGGGCCATAGAGCCAGAGCATGAAGGCATCTTTATCGATCTTGCCTGTTGCCCAATCCATGATCCGGTTGATAACGGCGACTCTCGTATTCTCGTGGCATTTTGGAGGATCAGGGCGGTCGTCCGAGTCGTAGAAGGCATTGGAAGAGACCGCCCGCATGAGTCTCTCGAATGCTTTGCAGCGTGTAAATATATCGATGGAAGAGGTAACTAATTCTATTGATGAGGAGCTTACCTGTGGGCCCCGTAACCGTTGATGTGTACGCATTGAAGGTCCCACCGTAAATGGAAGGGCGATTGCTTCTGTTGAACATGGACATTGGACATCAGGGAGGGAACGTTAATGAAAGCTTGAGATGGTGGGGAAAACGATAAAGTGAATGTAGGGTTCGTTCTTACCAAGTTCTCACAACACTCCAAACGAAAGTATTCCATCAAGTTCGTAGACACAGCCACGAATAAGTACAGTATGTAGCAGAAAACCCGGGCCTGCGGTGAAGGAGCAAAACAAGCGAAAAACACTCTCACAATCAATCAATCAATCAACTAAGCCACAGGACTCAGAAGCACAAACACCGGTACCCATTCATCACATTCGTGTTGAAGGTCGAAATCCTCTCGACAACCGTCCAGAACAAAACTTAACCTGCCTCAAATTAAAGATCCGGTTATCTATTTCCATGTATGAGCAAATAGGTTGTATCAAGACGATATTATCTATCGAAGGCAAACGGGCGATTCGTACGCATCTAAAATTGAAATCCATAAATGTGAATAGGAAGAATCCGGAAATATCGCGATAAAAATGAATAAGAATAAAGAAACTCAGTCCATGCAATTATTTGGGTATTTCGTTGTCGGGTATTTCGTTCTTTCGATGGTCTACCAATTCTTCATGAAATCCTGGAACGACTTTGCACGGGTACGTTGAGGCACGAAGATGGAAACGGACGAGGGAGGTGCGATAGATATCGTCTGGTTGGCAGAAATACGGTTCAGGCGAGAGAGAGTCGCAGATGAGGCGGTTGTGGAGATGGTGCGGAGAGTAGACAGTGATCGGCGAGAAAATTTCTTTTTCGTGGGCGCGACGCCAACCTTTTTTCGGGCAGGGCCAGGGAAACGGAAAATCTTGGGCGATCGTTTGACCTAATTCGAATTGAGAATCAGAGGGAAAAGAACGAAAGGGAAATCGACGAACTTTGATTTCCCTCCTTTTGTGTTTAGCCACAGTAGGGTACGACATCGGGGTACTGGGTGCTGCTTGCGCCATGGACGCGACGCTGGACAACTCCTTTTCCTCCCGAATTTGAAGGAACTGCGTAGATGTCAGCGGTGCTGCGTTCGCAGCGCCGTGACTTCCTGTCTGCTCAAAGTTGCAGACAAGAGAGTCATCCACCTAGATTATGGTCCATAATCGGAATCCAGACGACGGAGAAGAGCTAAAGGACGACAAACCTCGAAACCTCGGAAGCCCCCCACTACTGTGGTCGACTCAACTGCCTTGTCCTCGTCTGCGAAGTCACTCATGAATTCCTGAATACAACGGTCAGATTACCTTCGAAACTTCGAAAGGGAAGCGACATACATCGCTTTCAGTCGTAGTCTCCGAATCCATTGCCATCTAACAATCCGATTAGTATCCAATACATGGCCAGTGGATCAAACACTGACCTTGAGAACGATCTCGACCCGTTCCGGTACAATCCCCGGATTTTCAAGGGCCTGCTTCTTTTCAAGTTCGACTTCGGTGTCACTCCCACCGTCGAGATCAATACCCACCTTCTGCAGTACCCTCATCGTTAGAATGTAATAAAACGGCAAATGCCGAGAAACGGGCGGTTACCTCAACGGTCAGTGAGCCATCGCTGTTGCTGTACTGAGATGGACGGTCGGTGGTCAATACTCGAGAGGAATATCGAAATCGACGCTACCTGGGACGATGCATCCTCCCCTCCAACTGAACTATGATCCTCGTCCTCTCCGTCGTAACCGCCCTCCGCGCTCGCAGTGTTGCTGCAAAATAACGAGAACGGGTTATATAATCGCTGATATACTATAGCGAACCTTGCTCCTTCTCCAGGGTACCCACCGCAGTCGCAGCTGTGTCCATAGTCGTGGCCATCGACATCCTCCCGAATGTTACCATCCTCTGGCGGTGGACGACGGACGACCCCATCGGCGGGGAACGCAGAAATAACGGCGAGTAGGAAGACGAGAACAGCGATGGAGAGAGTAAGAAGATAGAACGTGGTGCGAGGAAGGAGCGGGAATCGCTCTCGTCCAAAACGGACATGCTCTCTCGTCTTCTCGATGAGCCACTCGTAAAGATCCTCCAAGGCGGTTTTCAAGAGCAAAAAACCGCGGGGTGAGACACGGGAGAGGAAGTTGGCAAGCCTGGCATGGAAGTCACCCCCAAATACAGTGGAAAGCCGATGGAAGGTACCGACAACGAGCGCCACCGCATGGGGCGGGAGAGTGACCTTGGCAGAAGGGCGAGTTCCTAGAATCGCAGAGGAGGTGAGGGACTCGGCAGGAGGCACTGAATCTGGCTCCTGGAGGTGATGAGCACAGAGAGCTTCGACTGTCTCGAGGACAGCAATGGCGGTGTTGATCGTTTTCTTCGCGCGGCCGATGAGGTGGTACTTGTGATAAAAGAACTTGGAAGCGACCCGCTCGACGGCGGTACAGACTAGAGCGACCGGGCGAGATCCACGGCGTTGACGAAGTGCGGTGAATGTGGTGGAGATAGGCTTCCCGCCGGCTTTGTAGGCAGTGTGGGCGATGTTGTCGGCGTCACCGACGTGCTCGCCCAAGGCGGTAAGAGCTGGAGAGGCGAGCTCGACCCCACAAGAGATGGTATACCTGAGAATGGTCCCGGGTCCCGGTAAATATATGTTCATGGTGGTATGATCAATTGAAATATATCAAGAAGATTTGCTATAAAGCGTATTCGTTGGTTGGTTGTTGGTGAGATTGTTGTGGTTCAAGTGAAGGAGGTTAAAGCGACTTGGGGGGAAGTTATGGGCTTCTCAGGTGGCTGTACGAATTGTGTATGTAAGCCTTCCTTCCAAGGCATCGCAAACAGAGTAGGTGAGAGCTCATATGCTGGGCGATGCGTTGAGGATTAGCGAAAAAAAAGGGCGAGGTTACTATATTTCTTTTAGCTTCACCCAAGGCAGATGACAAGCAGAGAACGCACCAACGATCATTGACATAACGCGTAGCTCAAAACTGTCATAGTATCCTTCATGGAATGATGAAACCCGGCGCGTACATTCTCTTGTCAACAAAACGGGGAGAATCCATTTTCGTACGTCAACAGCAATTCAATTCAGAAAGAGATCCTACACAGAAAAACCGCAATCCACTTCGTCAAAAATTCCAGGCTCCGCATCCGTTACAAAGGTCGGTCACCCAAGCTTCGCAAAAGCATCATCGATTAAGGGGACAACTTGTTCCATAGACAACATCAGCAAGTTAACAATTTACTTTCCCGCTTTTCGCCACTTTTTAGCCTTTTCCCCCTATTTGGCAAGTAACAAAGCGGACAAAAGCGACAAGGTACATATATGAGTACATTACGAAGAATACACCAATTTTCATTATTACTATTTAGCAGATAAATATTGTAGTTGGCGACTTTCTCTCGCTTTTTGCGAGTAAAATTCGGACCCAGCTTTTTGAGAGTGCTAGCCTAGGTTTTTGGCCATGCCGCTTTCGTCACTTTTAGTCGCTTTTTTCCCTTGTACAAGCGGAAAAAAGCGTTTTGTAGAACTACTGATGAAGGCGGATAGGTCATTGACACGTTGGGGAGCGTGAGCGGAAAGTCAGGACGCTGTCCGACCGAAAAGCTGAAGTATGGTTTCGGACATAGACGTAACACAGGACTCAAGAGAAGGCAGAATCTCCCTAGTTACAAGGGGATTTCGTCAGCGAAAGTATATGTCTCTAATAGACCAGTCGACGACCTAAAAATATTTCGTCGAGACAGATTCTAATATACATAGCCGTGATAATTACTCACAGGTTCCTTGTGAAAGCGAGACCGCATTCGACTGTGTTTGACGTACAGCTGAGTACCCGGAGCCTCCTGGAAAGCTCTATTATGCAAGCCATCCAAGAGATGACTGCGATGACAGCCTGGTAGAGATTCAAAGCAGCTTCAAAAAACCAGTTTAGAATGCCTAAAACGCGTCTGCGCCTACAGAATGGATAGGGTCATCCCGAAGATCGTGCCCGCCAATGACAAAGTCAAGCTCGCAAAAGCCTCCATCACTTTGCGGCGAACACGTCGCCACGCACGCGACAGGGCCAGAACCTCCACTACAACTAAGTAACACGAATCAGCATGACATTTTAACTTTGACTGGTCTTGGTCGGCATTTATGACGGTGTTATAATGAGGGAAAGGGTAGTCGCCCAGATGAGCGGAACGATATAATTCCGTGCCCCTTGTTTGCCCCAGCTTGGCGGCACCCTCTCTCAATCCACAATCATCCTTCTTCATCCTTCCAGTTTCCTACAAAACGGAGCGATATATTTCCTCAAATCACCATCCCCACCCTGCCTGGAGACATGCGGGGAAGCGGGGGACGCTCATCTGCCCGCCGAGGGAGTTTAAATGCGCCGGTCAAATGAAGCCTTTTTGACAGCTTTGACCCAACTATTGCAATGACCCCAAGTATCGATACCATTTCCAACGGCCAGCCCCGTTCTACCCCTGTCAAGGGACAGACAAAGGCGGTCCTGGTGGGTTTAATATCCAGAACACTACGCACCTCTCCACTCATCATTTGTTCTGACAGTCCGAACTCGAAAATCTGACCTTGAACACTATTCGATGCCTCGGTGCTGATCTGACGCAGGCTGTGAGTTACATTCTTGAAGAATACTCGGCTTTTTTTGATTATTTTCCTCTAGTTCAAAGGTGGACACCCTGGCACAGTCATGGGTGCAGCTGCCATCGGTGTTGCTCTATGGAGGCATCTCATGCGTTACAATCCTAAGAACCCAGACTGGTACGCATATTTACAGGCAAATATAGAAGTGTACTTATTCTAATGCAGGTTTAACCGCGACCGTTTCATCCTGAGCGCTGGACACGCGTGCCTCTGGCAATACATCCAACTGCACTTCTCTGGTTACGATGCCTGGACCCTCGATGCTATCAAGCAATACCACAACCCCAACTTTGGTGTAGGTCTCCTCTTTTCTGTAAACCGACCCATTTATCAATCTGTTCCATAGATCGCCGCTGGACATCCCGAGATTGAATTCCCGGGTATTGAGGTTCGTGTCACCTTTAATTTTTGAAGATATGCCCCGAAATTTACGTTATGTCTGTTTAGCTTACCACTGGCCTCCTCGGCCAGGGCATTGCCAATGCTCTCGGTCTCGCTATGGCATCGAAACACTTGGCCGCCACATACAACAAGCCTGACTTCAATATCGTTGACAACAACATCTGGTGCTTCACTGGTGACGGCTGCCTCCAAGAAGGCGTTGGACAAGAGGCCCTTTCCATCGCTGGCCACCTTCGTCTTGATAACTTGATCGTTATTTATGACGACAACTCGGTTAGTTGTATGCTATCTTTCAACTTATTTATCCTTACATATCTATCATCTAGGTTACTGTGGATGGACGCATTGAAATTACGTTCACTGATGATACCTCCGCCAAGATGGCGGCTCTTGGTTTCCATATCATTGAGGTCTACGATGGAACGAACGATGTCAGCTCCTCTATTTTTTCAACTCCCCGTTTGTTTCCTGACGGCGATAATTTAGCTTAATGCCATCGTCGCTGCCCTCGAAGAGGCCAAGACTATCAAGGGCAAGCCTACCTTTGTCCACATTCGCACAACCATTGGGTTTGGCAGCCAACGTGCCAACACTGGGTTCGTTCATGGCTCGGCCTTGGGAGACGATGATGTCGCCCATGTGAAAAAGACTTTCGGCTTTGACCCCACCAAGAAGTTCCACATCCCAGAGGAGGTCTATGGTATATTTCACAATTTCTTTATCACCCCTTCCCTCCTCTCATTCGATCTTTCAGATTACTACCGCCCTGTCGTACAACGGGGACAAGATGACGAAGCCGCCTGGAACAAGCTCTACGCCGGTTACGCAGCGGCCTACCCAGCTGAACATGCTGAGCTCCAACAACGTCTGTCCGGTAACCTCCCTGAAGGATGGAAACAAGACCTCCCTCCCAAATCCGCTCTTCCCACCGCTCCTCAGGCTACCCGCAAGTCTTCTGGTATCGCCGTCCAGGCTTTGATCCCCAAGTACAAGGCTTTCATGGCCGGCTCTGCGGACTTGATGGAGTCTACTTTCGTTGACTTCAAGGGTCAGGTTGAGTTCCAAAGCGTGTGTACCTTTTTCGTGAACGCCTTTACTGACATCGCTGACGCAAAGTTCTTTAGCCTGAAACTGGACTTGGCGATTTCAGCGGTCGTCAAATCCGTTATGGTATCCGTGAATTCGCGATGATTGGCATTGCCAACGGCCTGAACGCGTACCAGAATGGCATGATTATTCCGTAAGTCGTCGGGTTCAATGTTTGTTTCATTATCTATCGAACTCATATATAATATTTTAACCACTAGTGTCTGTTCCTCGTACCTACAATTCTGGCTTTATGCTGCTTCTGGATGCCGCATGTCTGCGTTGCAAGGTCTCCGTTTCATTGGTATCGGTACCCATGACTCTATTGGTGTCGGTGAAGATGGCCCCACTCACCAGTCGATTGCGTAAGCCAGCACCTCTTTTTTATTTTTCCTGCAAGCTTACATCCTTTTATCAGCCTCGGAACATTCTTCCGCGCGTTGCCCAACTTCAACCTCATCCGCCCAGCTGACGCCGAGGAAGTTCTCGGTGCCTGGGAGGTCGCCCTCGACTCCAACCAAACCCCAACTCTCATGTGCCTCACCCGTCAACCCGTCCCTCTGCTCGACAACTCAGACCGCTCCAAGGTCCACCTCGGCGCATACCCCGTTTTCGCCAACTACTCTACATCCGAGGGCCCAGAACTCGTCCTTATCGCGTCCGGATCCGAAGTGGCCCCTGCTATCGAGGCTGCCAAGCGCATGTCAGCTTACCGCGTCCGGGTAGTGTCCATGCCCATTCAATCCTTGTTCGACCGCCAACCAGCATCGTACCGCCGCGAGGTCCTGGCTACGGGTAAAGCCCTCGCCGTGGGTATCGAAGCTTGGGGCTCGTACGGCTGGGCCCGCTATGCCCATGCGTCGTTGAGCATGCATACTTTTGGGTTGAGCGCCCCACAGGCCACGCTGTTCGAGTTGTTTGGGTTTGGGGTGAACACGATTGTTGAGAAGGTTTCGGCGTTTGTGGAGGGTAAGAAGGGCAAGGATGGGGTGGTCGTGCTTCCGGAGGTTGGGGACTTTGAGGAGTTGTTGTTGGGATTCGCGAAGCAGCATGCTGGGCCACACACTCAGCATTGATGGTTGGATGTGAAGTGATGTGTAAGAAGGAACGTGAATATGTAACTGAATGTTTGGAATTTTTGTATGTATACGTTTGAATTTGGTTTTTTCCCTCCTTCCTGCGCAGGCCAAGTTTACATGGCGGCTTTGTCAACTTGATGAAGTCTTGATGATGTTCCTGCTTACGTACTCCGACTTTAAGCGCTCAGGGCCGGGCTAATTTGTCGAGTTTTCGGTCAATTTTCGGTGATACAAAAGCAGTTTAATGGGGACCAATTATGGCATTTACAACATGTATGTAGCAGAATGAGGTATACGAATGGATCACATCGAACGCCAGTAGCACATTTATCTTTCATAACTTGTATCTTGTTTCCTCTCCGCCGGTTGATATTATCGATCGTTCACAAATTCTGTCGCGCTTGGATTTAGGAAGACTGGGAAATGGACTATGGCGATGATAGTCCCAACGTTCAGTTGCACCCGCACGCGTTGGACTGGCAGCCGCAGCTGAAGAAACAAAAGGATTCGTTAGACGATTCGAAGCGATAGTTCAAAGACTCCGGTGGGAACACGTACGAGCTGTTGCAGCTGCAGTCGCTAGAGCCGCAGGCCCGGTTGACGGGGGCGTGGCAAGATCCGGAAGAGCAGGAGCAGCTGTAGGGTAGGAGAGGTTATTAGCGGCGAGTGGCAATTTGAAAAAAGGGGACATGGCGTACGAAGAGTCGCAGCTGCATTCGGCTTGGCCGCAAGTTTGGTTGACGAGGGTGAAAGTCTGCAGAAGCGATGGTCAGTTTTTTTCGCTATGTATCCATTATACTAGAGAGTGAGCGTACGAATTGCATGTTTGTTAAGAGTGTTGTTCGAGTGGGATTTCTCTGCGTTGAACTGGGGAAAATATTGATGAAAGTCAAAGGGTTTATATACCCGAGGAGGGTGGACCCTTGCATACATATTCTACGTTAATGGAAGGTCACGGTTATACGATGATCTCGCAAGCCACGCCTCACGCACGCGATGTCCGAGCCAAGAGCGTTGCAAAAATATTTCATTGGTTTTCAAACGCGCCAAGGAACAAGACCTAGTGCTGGTCATCAGGGTTTGACAGTTTAAACAAAGAAAAGACCATGTACCTATTTGGGGTGATTCAAGGGGCACGCTACACCATCTAATTTTGAATTTCTTTGCTATCGCGGGGTCTTTGTCCTTTTTTTCCTTTGAATGGTTAGACTTTCTATTGACTCTTTATGTGGAATTATCTCAGTCCTTATGCAGATGGATTTAATGAAGGACTTCGGCTGGGCCCAGTAAGTCGGTACAATACAATGTGTTTAAGTACAAAGCGCTCAAGTTCAATTTCTCCAAAAGATATGTTTAGGATCAGCAACATGACCCTTGTGGGCAGTTCTATGTAATTGCCAATACGGTCAAAGTTGACATCGATGCCCCTTGGCGGTGGTTCCTTCGCGATGCGAAACCAGACGGTCTAGCCACCGGATACAAGGAAAATCAGAACAATAAAGGAGCACACATCCCACGGCACCTGCAGTACCTGGCCACAAATCGCCCGCCACATTCTGGGAGTACGCGGTGCATCATGTGGCGTCGGGCAAAGCCATCGATTAAATCCTTTCGTGGACAGATAGCTCCCAAGTTGTTCCGAACGATCATCCCCTCTACACTTTGCGGGCCTCAGACTTTGGTCATCTGGTCATCGGCGCAAAAGAGAATCGCGGAGAGGCTCTTGCAGAGCAGGCTAAATGGGTTGTTATCGATAATCGGTCGCGAATGTGGCCCGATCCAACCGTATGTAGTGAATGCCGCGGTTCCCCGAGGGTTCAGTTCCATGGAAAACGCTGAAGCGTATGTCGACTTGCAAACGACAGATCTCATGGTCCATGAGCTGAAGGGAAAGGATAGGAAGAATCAGCGTAATACTATTTTACTGTTTCTTACTTAGCCTCATATGCTCCCCATTTCCCGAAGTCTCTGCATTTCTTCCTTCACATCGGCCCGATGGAACCTCCACAGACGTGACGATGCATCACAGTAGGACAGGAACCGTTTAAAATTTCAGCTTGAGTCAAGTTTGGGTGGCCGCAGGCACATAAGTGACCCTTCGGGAGGTTCCGAAAGAGACGGATCCTTCGGGCTTGACCTAGATAAGCCCCCCACTAAATTCAGGGGAACATATTATCGCAGTACGATCATGGGTGATCTAGAGTAGATTGTAGCCTTGTCATATCGTTGAACCAAGTACGGCGTCATCGCCGAACCGATGGCCTCATGACCAGAAAGACCGAAACATCAAATGCAGTGGCTGGAAACCGTTAGAATTCGTTGGGGGAGCCATTGGAAGCCCCGTTCTAATTTGTGATGGAAAACCTGTAGAGTATAAGCTCAGGCTAGATTAGCTGCATCGAAATAACACCTATCATATGCCGATTCCCTAGAGCGACTTCGTTGTAAGACGAAAATTGCAAAGGATTCTAAGATTATGACGACCTTCCCGCTGGTGATTGGGCCATGGGTTATTCCACAACCCGACGGAATTATTCTTCAAATAAACGCGATGGCAAGGAAGGAAAATTAGTGAGGTCTATTGCGCTTCAACCGCCGGTCCATCAACGATCGTGGTGGCTTTAGTATGATACATTACGACTCACGAAGCTTCGAACGTTCCATGTGAAACGATTTGAGATGCATCTGGTAGGTTTTTTGCAGGCTTGATTGAGGTGCGTTCTGAACTGTGGAGCTCAAGTCGTTGGGGTGGTGAGCCATATAGATTACTACATTATCCTGCGTACTTATAGATGAGGTGGGTGAGGTGTCACTGTGGAGGTTCTTATACAAAGAGGTACTCACTGTTAGGGTTTGTTGAAGTAACTGAGGAGGTTCTTATCTTAAAGCGGCCCGCAACTCGCGGAGTTCAGGCATGTAGCGTGGGAGAGCGTGCCCGTACTTCTGCAAATATTCATGGCTGCGATTGCTTTCCGAAAGTCGCGTCAGAAATGGAATAAAGGAGAGGAGTCATTCCAAATATAATCAAGGATGTATAAACTTTGGGAGCGTCCATTGTCGCGTTGATCCCGTGATCCGAAAACTTTTGACCCGACCCCATATCCACGGGCATGCTGAGGACGCGGCACATCACCTGTGTCAGCAAAATCCCTCGATTCCGCCTCTATTCCCAGAGAGCGACATCTTCCTACGATGGTTAGCACCTCAAAACGACTCTTGTTCTCATTCCCCACAGCTTACCGCTCAGCTTAGTGTGCGTAATAGGCGGCGGGCATGCTGGCTGTGAAGCAGCTGCTGGAGCAGCACGGACAGGCGCTAGGACGATATTATTGACCCAGAAACTGGAGACTGTCGGAGAATTATCCTGCAATCCGTCAATTGGTGGTGTTGGGAAAGGGACTCTGGTTCGCGAAGTGGATGCTTTGGATGGGTTAATGGGTCGTGTGGCAGGTACGTTGCAAGCTTTTGCGCCACGTCTGGCTTTCTGAGTCTCCCAAGATAGGGCTGGCATCCAATTCCAGATCCTCAATCACTCCAAAGGCGCTGCTGTTTGGGTGCTTCAACATACGCACCGTTACCACCGATCGAGCTGACGATGATGATTCAATAGGGACCCCGGGCGCAAATCGATCGTAAACTCTACAAAAAGCACATGCAAAGTCTTTTATTCAACTATCCAAACCTTGAAGTTCGCGCTGGTAGCGTATTCGATTTGTTATTCGATGAGTCCGACGGGGGGAATCCCTGGGGAAAAGTAGTCGGTGTAAAACTTGGTGTGTGCCTTTTCTATCGAAAAAGGGCAGTCAACCAACTGGATGGTTTATTTATCAGAAAACCAAGACATCCTTCACTGCTCGCAAGTTGTCATTTGCACGGGCACATTTTTGTCGGGGGAAATTCATATGGGTAATTCTTTGCTGGCCACCGTCCTCCACAACGAGACCCATATCACTTTATTCAGGAATGAAACGCTTCCCAGCTGGCAGGCTCGGAGATGCCCCTTCCGTTGGACTATCAGCATCTCTCAATGCTGCTGGATTCAAACTTGGTCGTTTGCAGACAGGAACGCCTGCGCGACTCGACCGAAACACCATCGACTTCAGTAACCTGCCAAAACAAGAAGGAGATCCCGCCCCATCACCTTTTAGTTACTTGAACGATGTCGTGGACAATGCAGTAAGTTTCCGTCAAGCTTACGCTCGCCAAAATAAATCCTAATTCCCGGGTTAGGACAACCAAGTTTATTGTTTCCAGACGCAAACAACCCCGAGGACGCACCAGATCGTCAAAGACAACTTACATCTTAGCGTTCACATCCAAGAGACTCGAAAAGGTTTCAAGCCTTCGATATTCTAAGATGCGTTAGTTTTTAACACCTTTCGGACAGGTCCGCGATACTGTCCCTCACTCGAGTCCAAGATTCTGCGCTTTGGAAACAAAGGAAAGCACCTTATCTGGCTTGAGCCCGAAGGGTACGACTCCGGTGGGTATCATCGCAATCTCTGCTTACCTCTCGTTGAGTTTGAAATTAGACGTCATTTATCCCAATGGCATCTCGTGCAGCCTACCGGAAGACGTTCAAGAACCCATGATGAGGACTATCCCGGGCTTGGAGAACGTGAAAATGGTCAGACCAGCGTATGGTGTTGAATACGATTACATCGATCCAAGGGAGCTTGGCCGTACGTCCATCTTGTTCTGTGGGACTTCCGTGTAAACTAAGTCTGCCATTCACAGCTACTCTGGAGACACACCGCGTCAAGGTAACGTTATTCCACTCTATCTCGAATTCACTTGTTCATTGTTATTTTGAATCAGGGCCTCTTCCTCGCAGGTCAAATTAATGGTATGATTGTTTTATATCGGCGTTTTAGTTTCCAACCTCTCCATTTCATTTTTATAAAGGTACTACTGGATACGAAGAAGCAGCAGCGCAGGGCATCGTGGCAGGGATAAACGCTGGTCTCGCTGCGCTGGGCCGCCCACCTCTGATCCTTACGCGTGCTGACGGATTTACTGGAGTTATGATAGACGACCTCATCGTGAAAGGCGCGGAAGAGCCTTGTATGTCGTTTTCATCCTTAATATCTCGCCATTCGCATGCTAATAAATGTAAACTTAGATCGGATGTTTACCTCACGATCAGAATATCGGATGAGTATCCGGAGCGATAACGCTGATTTACGACTTACAGAGAAAGGTAATCCATGTTTTTCAACAAACTACCTAGGACTCAATTGCTAATTCACTTTTTTCTTTTGCAAGGTCGTTTGGCCGGAGTTATCTCGGATGATAGATGGTCGAGATTTGACCAAACCAGAAATATGATGGTCGAAACCAGGAAACTGTTGGAGTCGATATCATTGTCACCGCAGGGTTGGGCCGCCCATGACATTGCCGTTCAGAACGATGGCATCCGCAGAACGTGAGTTTCCTAATCTCGACGGAAGCGTTGAGTTATTTATTTTTCGTAGCGCCTTCCAAATATTACGCTACCCAGGAATAACGACCGCCACTTTAAAGAAATTCATATCTGCTCTCGGAGACGTACATCCACAAGTTTTGACACGACTTGACATCGATGGTAGGACGACTATTGATTGATCAAAAATCCCGTGCTCATGCTGCCTTCTCTTTCGATAGGCCAATATGATGCACACCTTGCACGGCAACGAGCGGATCTTCGGGCTTTCAGCGAAGACGAATCTTTGGTTTTGGATCCCAAGATGGAATACTCTGATATCGAGGGCTTGAGTTCTGAGGTCGCCGAGAGGCTATACCGAGTTAAACCAACGACAATTGTAAGTCTTGCATTGCACGTCCCTGTTGTAACGGATTTTGATGTTATTTTTTGTTCAGGGTGCTGCTAAACGGATGGAAGGCATGACCCCGACTTCACTCATTTCTCTGCTCAGACACGCCAAACGGACATGGAAACAGGCGCCTCGATTGTCAGCTGCAAAGCTCTGAATCTTCAAACTTTATCTGCCCAACAAAAAATCGGGATCTTGGCGGGGCCTCCCTGGTCGCGGCCTTCCAAACTCCTGACGCAAGGCAGAAGGCAAACTACAGGAATTTATTGCCTCCAAAAATGGGCTAGCGACTCCCACATGCACGACGGTGATCAGGCATGTCCCTTCCTCGCCTCGCCCAACGCCAGCAGATCGCAGGATTCAGATGCCGTTTAGGTTTTCAGGTTTATGATGTGTATGTTCCACTGAATGTGTAGCGATGAATTGAGCACCAATGACAAGCCCCTGCTGTTATCTACCGCGACTACACCAGCACAGAACGGAGTACTCGATGTGCTTGACCGTACTCGAGGACTCAGATATACCGTGGTTCCTTATCGAAAAGTTGAGTAAATAACTCCTTTCGCTCTTGCCTCAAGCCTGTCTCCTCCCCTCCTCTACTACAAAACGTCGCTTGGAGATAGCCGGCGCGTAGTTGGCGCGTAGCCAAGTCTTCTCATCTTCGCGTCGTGTCATGGAGCGGTTGTGACAGCGAAGGATCACGCTGCGGATTTGGTTTTGTCCAACTTTTGTCAGACAATCCCCCTCTGAACCTCTGATGTGAACTGATGGCGCCCAAGAAAAGGCAGAAAATCAACCGATCCAGATTCTGGTTCGACGACGGGAATGTGATCCTACAGGCGGAGAGTACCCAGTTTCGAGTCCATCGTTCACTGTTGTCACTGCATTCGAACCTCTTCAGAGACATGTTTAGCATGCCTCAGCCCACAGATACCACGACAATCCCTCATGCTGATGGATGCCCTGTAATTTCACTTGCAGACAAAGCAAGCGACCTTGAGTATGTTTTGTCCATATTCTATGAAAACTTTCGGTGAGTATACAATGTAACTCCCTTCAACTTGAAGTATTCCCTCTTATAATGATTTCCTTGTTGATTTATAGTGTTCAAGAGATGCGAGACTTGATGCCGATTGACTTCCTCTCCGCTATCCTCCGCTTGGGGAAGAAGTATGAAATTGACTATATTTGCAATGAGGGCCTGAGCCGATTACGCTTTGACTTCCCTAACACTTTGGAAAAATGGGATGTGCCCTTTGACGAACATTGTAAAACAGATTATGACGGGCGGGAGCACAACCTCCTTCAGTTGTGTTATGAGCCGTTTCGAGTTGTCTTCCTACCGCCTGTTTAATGTTCGTCACAGGGAACACATTGGCAAGTTCTGGTTCTTACTTAACAGTACTTTTTTCTCGGCGCTGACTTGATAAAGTTAGGACACCCTCATGAACTTGTCTATCGATTATGGTGGTACTATGGATCGCCAAATTATCAGCCACGCTATTCTAGGCCGCGACAAGCTCATTCAAGCGTACCATGGCGTCCTTAACGACCGGGTTCTAGATAAGCTGTTGTCCCCGAGTCAACAGTGCTCTTCTTTTACAATTTGCTCTCAAAAAAAACCAATGGCCTGCCAATTGCGTTTTTCAATCACCGACGGGTATATGGACCCTTTGGAAAAATTGGATGAACAAGGATTTCAGCTCTGTAAACCATGCCTCGATTCGCTGAGTGTAGCGCATGAGAAGGCCCGTCAAAAATTCTGGGCTGACCTTCCCTCCTTTTTTGGATTGCCACCTTGGGAAGAACTAAAGGATTTCGACACATGCGACTCATCAGATACGTAGCCCGAGAACTCTCCGTTCTAAGCTCGGAAAACTTTTTTCATTTTGGTGCCATACGAACCTGATTTCCTCGCCGCAACGTGGCCAGCTTTTGGCCATTGCGACGATGACTGCTTATATCACCCTGCCCCCCATAGGTGGATCGCATGATCCAGACGCCGTCTAGGCTTTTGCCTTAGTCCACGTCGTGCATGTTCCACTGAATGTGTAATTTCAATAGAGCAGACGAAGCTGAAAAGCAGGGACCACACCAGCACAGCACGGGATCTGAGTAAGTAGCGTGAGTCGAGGAAGGAAGACCAAATTCAAACGGCTTCCGTTTTGAAGATGCCGCGAGGTAAGTCATCCATGATTTGGTATAAATTGTTGACGATGGCGGTGTGATGGCCAAAACAAGGCTCCGCCGTTCTCAGGATGCCGATGTTTGATTTTGAATGGGGGCTTGCTCCAAAGCTACCAAAAACCATTCTCTCGGGATGGACAGTTACCAATAAATTGGTAAACCATCGCGGTAGAAAAACCACTTAACTTTCAGTTTTTTAAGTACCGCAGAGACGCGTCGCATCACATCACAGGTCGTGACGCGTGATGGGGAATGATACAAAAAAAAATATTTTCGCGGCTTGCTTACAGCACCAGTGTTTACCATGTCAGAGAATCCTCCTCTGAAGCGCCAACGAACGGATGATGCCCAATGCGCCTCAGAAACTCAACCGCTTCAACGATCCAGGTTCTGGTTTGACGATGGCAACGTAATTCTGCAGGCCGAAAATACCCAATTTCGAGTCCATCGCTCCGTGTTATCATTGTATTCAAACATCTTCAAAGCCATGTTTAGCGTGCCTCACCCCACGGGCACCACGACAATGCCTAATGTTGATGGATGCCCGGTTATTGCACTCCCAGACAATGCAAGCGACCTCGAACACGTTTTATCCATATTCTATGGGAACATTCGGTGAGTCTACAATGCAACTTACTGCCTCTGTCCCTCCTGTACTGATCCCTCTGTTAATTGATAGCTCCTATGACATGCGAAAAAGGATGCCGATGGACCTTCTCACCGCCATCCTCCGTTTTGGGAAGAAGTATGAAATTGACCATCTTTGCAAGGAGGGCCTGGAGCGATTACCGTTTGACTTCGCCAACACTTTGCAAAAATGGGATATGTCCTTTGATGAGGATCCTCAGACCGATTACAGCTTGCAGGTGCATAACGTACTCCAGCTTGGTTGCGAACTTTCTATTTTGAGTTGTCTTCCCACCGCCTACCTGATGTTCGTTGCACACTCCAATCTGGCAAGTTCTAGTTCTCACTCAACAGTCCTCTGTGCCTGTAGCTGAATTGATAATGTCAGGACACCATCATGAAAAGGTCTACAGATTATGGGGGTGCTATGGATCGCCAAATTATCAGCCGTTCTGTCCTAGGCCGCGACAAGCTCATTCAAGCATACCTTGAAGTCCTTAAAGGCTGGGCTCAAGAAAGGTTGCTGACCCCAAGTCAACAATGCTCTTCTACCTCATTTTGTTCCCATAAAAAACTTTTGGCCTCCCAGTCACTTTTTTCAACCGGGGACGGCAAAATTTCCCTCCTGGAACCATGGAGGGTCGTCGAAACCTCTAACTTCCTGCTCTGTGAACCTTGTCTCGAGTCGCTGCGTGTACCATATCAGAAGGCCCGTCAAGGGCTCTGGGCTGACCTTCCCTCCTTTTTTGGACTGCCACCTTGGGAAGAACTGAAGGATTTCGACGCGTAACTGTAACAACGCATTGCGTAATCTCCCGTACACCAGCGCTTTCCCTTTATAGTCGATAGGCTACCACATTCCTCTATTCAATGGCAAATTTTGGTCGAGTAACTTCCCATCCCTAGCCTCTCTTCAGATACATTTGTGTCTAACACGGGAGACCAATGGTTCCAGGTTTAGTAGCGCGCGATATTGTGCTCATCTTCAAGCAGACGATGCATTATATTCGCGATCTCTTCCCAAGCTTCTATTCTCCAGAAATGAACGGGGAAATGTGCCTTGCACACTGACATAAGACTATGCCAAACCCATAATAATGCCGCACAAGCTTCGCTTGCCCGTGGCTTCGCCACGGGGGGGTGGCTTGGGCCCTTCGGGCCTACATCCTATCAACATGAAAGACATATCAGATTGGTACTTTGGTGAAGGAAGGTTCGCTTCGCTCACCTTCCTTCACCAAAGCACTACATTTCATCCAATTAGTTCTTAAGTTTTTAATTTTGGTACTTGGATACAGGCAGATTCGCTTCGCTCATCTGCCTGGATCCAAGCACTACATCCTATTTTTTAACATATCTTCAGTCTATCAAACCACCACATGAATTAGTCCTTAAGTTTTTAATAATTTTGGTACTTGGATACAGACAAATTCATAGGGCTGCACACTGTACCTGTAGTGATGGGTATTACAGATGGGTCTGGCAGGTATTCACCCAATATTCACCTGTCCCATCAGAAGATTGGGTCTGCACCATTGAAACCATCTGCCAAGACCCATTACAGCTGTTGTATGGATACTACTGTACCATTACGACCATAGGTTCATGGCATGTTACCCGTTACACATATAGTTCATTTGAAAATAGTTCACAGCAGCCTAAATAGGAAATTAAGGGTCCATTTCGGACACCTCGGGCGCTTTTTTGGAGATTTTAGACCAAAAACTGATGATTTAAGGCCCTGTTACACGTTACAAAATACGAAATTGTTCAGTTCAGGCACCCCCATTACCCGTTACATGAACCTACAGTCGTAATAGTACAGTACTCGTATGTAGTACTTATCATCTATAATGATAAAAATTTCCCATTACTTATCAGTCATGGATAAACTTTCAAAAGAAAAGGCTTACTCAATCCCATGTTTTGTCTGTGTATAAGCATTGTCTACAGAGCAGAATTTAACTCCAAAGGCTTTGTGCCTACCAAAAATGTCAGTGATTGCTCAAAATTCAAACCCCACGCTTCATCAACTTCCACCGGGACCCTCGCAAAGTAGGTTGTTGATGTTTAAAATTCAATCTATACTTTGTCAAGGCAGTTTGAACATCCTGGGAATTTAATAGTAGTTCTCATAGGCAAAAAAGCGAACATAGAGTGAAATATTTCAGATAGCAAGGAAAACAACTGTCACAACTCTTTATGATGATTTTTTTACCTGTCCATCCTATTTAAATTTCAAGGCGAGCTTAAATAAGCAAAACTAATTGAAAATATAAAATATTGCACAGTGTGTCAAGGTGGAAGGCAGGACACAGAGAAACAGGCAGTGTTTGTTTCCAAAGGCCCTGTTTGGTTTCGAAAGGCTCGCGCTGCGCGCTCGCGTCGAATTTCAAACTCAGCTTACACGTAAGCCGTTCCCACCCCCCTTCAAATAATGTATTAGATACTACGTACTTTCACAACGCGTCGCGTCACAGAGCAGCATGTGTGACTAAGTAATTGACTCGTCACATTGCCGATGGCGATGCTGAAGTTTATTCCTACGCTTTCGCACCATGTCAGAGAATCCTCCTCTGAAGCGCCAACGAACAGATGACGCCCAAGAAGACGCAGAGACTCAACCACTACAACGATCCAGGTTCTGGTTCGACGATGGCAACGTGATTCTGCAGGCGGAGAATACCCAGTTTCGGGTCCATCGCTCTGTGTTGTCCCTGCATTCGAACGTCTTCAAGGACATGTTTAGCGTTCCCCAGCCCACGGACCCCACAACAATGTCTATCGCTGATGGATGCCCGGTTATTACACTCTCAGACAAGGCGAGCGACCTAGAGTATGTTTTGTCCGTATTCTATGAAAATATTCGGTGAGTATTAAGTCTTGTCCTTCCTATATGTAAGCTTAATGATTCCCTGGCTGATTTTATAGCGCTCAAGGCATGCTAGGCTTGATGCCAGTGGACCTCGTCGTGGCCATCATCCGCTTGGGGAAGAAGTATGAAATTGACTATCTTTGCGATGAGGGCCTGAAGCGATTACGGGTTGAATTCCCCAACACTTTGGAAAAATGGGATACATCCTGTCATGACTATTCTCAGATAAAATTTGACGGGCAATGGGAGATTTCTAAGGTTCTTCAGCTGTGTTGTGAATTATCCATTCCAAGCTGCCTTCCTACTGCCTACCTGTTGTTCGTTACACGATGCGAACTGGCAAGTCCCAGTTCTCACTCAGAATTCTTTCTGCTCGCAGCTAAGGCCAAACATTTAGGAATCGATCATGAACATGTTTGGGGGTAGTACTGTGGATCGCCAAATTATCGTCCAATCTGTGCGAGGCCGCGACAAGCTCATCCGCGCGTACCACGAGGTCCTCCAAGGCTGGACTGAAGAAAAGTTGTTATACCCAAGTCAACACTGCTCTTCTATTCTACTTTGTTCTCGTGAAAAAGTACTGGCCTGCCGATCGTGCCTTTCAATCGAGGACGGGAATATGCGACCATTGGACCCGTGGGACGAAACAGACTTTGACCTATGTAAACCATGCCTCGATTCCCTTCGTGTAGCATACGAGAAGGCCCGTGAAAAGTTCTGGGCTGACCTGCCCTCCTTTTTTGGGTTGTTACCTTGGGAAAAACTGAAGGATTTCGACGCATAACTGCAACCCATCTTTCCCATCTTACATAAAGTATTGTCGACCTTTTTTATACCATTTCTCAATAACTGACTATTCAGTGGCGTCTCTTTTCAGATATATTTGTTCCTTCACGCAGGCGATATTTTACTTATCTTCAGGAAGAAGGCGATGCATTATCCCAAGCTTCCACCTTGCGGAGGTGAATAGGAGAAGTCGCCCTGCACAACTCTGCACACTGACATAAGATACCCTGAACGCAACCGTGAGTGTATCATGGGGAATGCAGTCATGAGGGATCCATACTTACGCTGAGCCTCGCTGAGCGCTCATGAAGAGTGTTCCTGGCGCCCAGAGCAGACTTGGCGACAGACGTTTATGCAGAGTTAGGCTCATCTCCACATTCGAGATCTAGGCCAAATAATTGTATTCATCCCAAGGCAAATGCAATATGCGACCAGTAAACTAAGCCGCTCAGAGAGAAGTCCATTGACTTCCAGTGCAATCCTGGATGCCTGTTGCAGGCCTGACTGAATGTGGTCGAGGCCAACTTGGATCCGTCATGGGGGCTTCCGCCAAGGCAGAGATTTGTTTACCTAGTGTCACTGTGTCAGTTGGTTGTCAGGTTTGATTGACATTACTAAGTACTTGAACAACTTTCTACAATTATCCCCCCTCGATAAGGACTCGTCGGACGCCCTGGATGCCCGCATTTCTTTTGGTGGAAGAGTCGGGATAGCCCCTCCACCCTCTAAAGATCTTAAGACCGCAAAGACGGACGCTTTGAAACGGCGAGCAATTGACCTAGGCGAACTTCCTTGAATCTCAATCAGCGCCCATCGTTCATACTTTAATCTATTATGCATTAGAGGAATTCTGGGTGGTTTGCGTTGCTTTTCGTGCCTCGCCGGAAGTTCGAAATCTCCTTCTCTTATCCTGGATCCATCCCCTGCGGTGGTCATTCTTGCTTTAAAATGGACTCAGTCAATCTCTTGACCTATATACCGTTTTCCAATCGAATCGCAAAGACAGCGACCACACCATGGATACTCACAATCACGCCTGCTTTGTTCCCCCGCATCCAAATGTCGAAGCTCGTCTCCGAGACGTTGTATTCCCTCCAACAACGGGCCTCGACGACGGCGCCTTATTTCCTCCCTCCCACTTCCCTCCCGGTACCGCAGCCGAGGTAATCAGCAACTCCGGCCTCGCTCGCGCACCTCTTCGCGGTGTCATCCGGGTAGCTGTGATTCTCGTCGACTTTGACGATGGCGCCATGAGCAACGGGGCAGCGGTAGCGCAGCGCTTCCGGGACCTTTTCTTTTCGACCTCACCGGGGACTGTTTCCCATTACTACACTGAAGTCAGCCGGAACAACATCAGCAGGTTCGAAGGAGAGGTAGTCGGGCCCTTCCGCATGCCACACCCTCGTTCGTATTATGCGAACGGCTTTTACGGGCGCGGGGGGACAGCTCCCAATGTCAGGAATATGGCTTCCGATGCGTACGATGCAGCTATCAACTCGCTTGGAGACCTCAAGAAGTACGACAACGACGGCAACGGTTTCGTCGATGCCTTCATCGTTGTTCACGCTGGTCGCGGGGCTGAAGAGACGGCCAACACCGAAGATATCTGGTCGCTCAAATGGCAACTTCCTGCTCAGAGGACTGGCCATGGGGCCACCGTCTTTGGCTTCCTTACCGTTCCTGAGGATGCGAAGCTGGGGGTTTGCGTGCACGAGCTCGGGCATCTCCTTTTCGGTTGGCCGGACCTGTATGATTCCAAACCCAAACCCACCGGTGAGGGTATTGGGTCATGGTGCCTCATGTCGTCTGGATCGTGGGGTGGTGGGGGATCCAAACCAGTCCATCCATCCGCTTGGTGCAAATCCACCCAAGGTTGGGTCGATGTCGACAATGTTACCTTTGATCGTGTAATCGACATCAGAGAAGTGAAGCTCTCCAGCAAGGTTTACCGCCTCTGGCGACAGGGACAAGCCAACACGGACGAGTATTATCTGGTAGAAAACCGCACCAAGATTAGTTACGACGAATCCTTACCGGGACAAGGCCTTTTGGGTGCGCATGCGTTTCGCTTCTTATTTTCGCTGAATCCCCCACTGAATCTGAATTGTTTTTCGGCAGTTTGGCATATCCTTGAAACTCAGCAGAACAACGAAGGATATCCGTACAAGGTGGCTCTTGTCCAAGCCGACGGTCGCAAGAATCTGGAGACCAAACAGAACAGGGGCGACGATGGCGACCCTTTCCCTGGCAGGTCCGGAAATACTTCCTTCACGCTCATCTCGAACCCAAGCAGCAAGGCATACAACAGCAAGGACACCTTCGTTTCCATCAGAGATATACCCTCCCCCTCCGAGACCATCAGAGTGAGAGTAGGCATCGCTCCCAACCCATTCCTCGCCAATTTCGGCAAAGGTCTCCAAGACGGCATCGAGGGCCTTGACTTGAAGAACCCTCTAGACGACATGTTCGCGTTCGACTATGACCAGAACAAACGTCTCAACCATCTTGCTGTATACCGCCCAGGCGGGGGTACGTTCACCATCCTCTCCAGCATCGTTGATCCCAACTCGGATCAGATCTTCAAGAAGATCTACGATCGGCCTGGTCAGGGCATCGGCGGCTACGATTTCAGCGATGCGGCCGACAAAGCGTTCGCGTTCGACTACGGGCACACCGGCCGGCGAGATCATATCGCCCTCTATCGCCCGGGACAACGCGTATTCGTGATTCTCCGGAACGTGAATGGGGTCTTCAGCAAAGTTTACGATGGGGTCGGGATTGGCGGGTACGATTTTGGAAATGCGTCTGATCGCGCCTTTGCGTTCGATTTCGACCATTCAGGAAAGTGCGACCATGTTGCGGCGTATCGAGCGGGTGCGGGGGTGTTTGTGATTTTGAAGAACGATGGCGGAAAGTTCTCAAAGGTGTACGAAATCCCCTTCCAGGGCATTGGCGGGCACGACTTTAAGTCCCCTGCAGACCGCGCATTCGCGTACGACTACGACGGTGCCGGACGCCTCGACTACATAGCCGTGTACCGACCTGGCGCCGGGATCTTTGCGATCCTCAAGAACGTCAACGGGGTGTTCACCAAGGTCTTCCAGAACGGATCAGGGGGGATCGGAGGGTACGACTTGAGCAACGCTGCTGATCGCGCGTTCGCCTTTGATTACAGCGCGAGCGGGGCAGCGGATCACATTGCCGTCTATCGACCTGGGCCATCCCCCGTTTTCGTCATCTTGAAGAATGATAACGGCGTTTTCACCAAGGCGTTCGAAGGATGGGGGTTGGGCGATTACATCCAATCCCCGGCGTCTCGCGCTATTGCTTTCAATTATGCGTATGGTTTCGATAACATGGTCATTTACGCGCCTGGGCAGGGCAAGTTTGCCCTCATCTCGAAGAAGGCGAACGGTACTTTTGATCCAGGAAATTAACGGGGACGAAGATTTTGATGAGCTTGAATCTGAACCTAAATGTACTTTTTATAAATGTAGTATAGTGAATTCGAAAGCCAGCAGTTGGAGAAAAAGGACACACATTTGTTATTGTTGTTATCCAGAGAAATGGCGATTAGCCTTCCCTTGAGCTAGATACCTGCTGGTACAACTGCAGAGTCCAGACGACGGACGAAGACCTGGACCACGGGCGCAATAAGTACCTATTTGACAGCTTTTTTTTCCCCGTCTGCCATTTCACGAAAAAAACTTGCAAAGGCGAGCTGGATCTTCCAATGCAGACCTCGCGTCAACGACATCGTTTTTCGAGTGTAAGGTGCAATTATAATACACAAGAGCTCTTCGCCTAAGATCGTACCCAAGCACTTTCCGCCAGTTAGAAGCGGGATATTCTCCCTAATGCGATTCGTTATCCAAAACAGGAGGAAAAAATACAGCAAAAAATCATGACCGCGCGACGTTCTGATATTGGAGACTTGTGTCCTCATACTCTCGTTGAAACAACCGGTCCTTCTCTTTGACCATATACCTAGAAACCAAGGGCGTTTACCTCGCAGGCTTGAAGAAAAGAGGAGAAGACGCAACTCACACCATGAGTTCATTTGTATAGTCTCTTAAGATCGTGACCGACTCTGCGTCCATTGGGATGGTCGCGATAATTTGTGGAAGTTGCACTACGTATCGCCCAAAGTTAGCATTCACTTTTCAGCATCCATGAAAAAAAAAGGTTTTCCCCAAACCCACCTAATAATCGCAACAAATGCTCTGCTCCATACACGTAAGACATCTCCCTCTCTGTTTTCCCGACGACGACCTTCTGCCCAGTCCAATAGTTTTTCCGGACCTCGGCATATTGAGGTCGTTCGAAACGGTATAGTAACGTTGCGCCCAACGCACGATCGAAGTAGGCTTGATAACCCTCGATGACAGATTGTATGATGAGCAAGGGGTCTTTCAAGCTGAGGATATCATTCAGTTTCTGAGAGAATGCTGAGGGACCAGACCGAGACTTACTGAGGGGGATCAGTTTGTTTTATATATTCCGCGAATTCTTCAAGAACCTGGAGAGCAGTCGGATCGCGTGGAAGCGTAACAAGCTATATAGTTTCCACGTCAGCAAATATAATAGAGGCAGAAAGACGCTGGCCTGCGCACCTGGTTGTTTTTCGTGACTGCCTCCCAATCATCAACCAAAATCGTCTTCAACACCTCCGGAACCGTAAGCTTCATCTCAGGCCTCTTGCTCTCTTCCTAGAACAACAAAGATGCAGCGTTAAGAATGCAGAACAAAGGAGGGGAAAGAGACAATGGAACGAACGTACATCTTCCCGAGCCCTCTTTGTCCCTCTAGCACCTTCCTTCCTGCCCCTAGCGCTTGCGCTTCCACCTCCAGCGGTCGATTTGCTTGAGCCCTTGGAAGTTGACCCTCCGTGGGAGGTAGCGGCGTGGGTTAACAGCAATGTCTTCTGGAGCTCGAGGTTCTCGTCGTTTAGCTTTAGGAGTCGGCTTTCCCCAACCCATTCGTCCCATCTGTCGCAATTGAGGACGAAACGGTCATCAGCTCCTCGTCACAGAGGTAGAAAGGATAGGAAGGGCGAAAGGAGGAGCAGGCAACGAAATACGGGAGAAAACAAGCGAGAAAGCGTCATCGCGAATGCTCATTCACCAGCCTCAGACCAAAAACATCCAAAGACAAGAACACGCACGTTTGTTTCCATCCCTTGTAGTGCACAAGATAATGTGGTCCAACTTCCCCAGTAGTGGGTGATGGCTCGTCAAAGTTCTTCGTCTTCAGCACCTTCGCTTCATATACATGGGGACCGTGATAACAAAGAACGCGTTCTTGGGCGTTGTATTGGGCCACAGCTGTAGATGTTGTCGTATCCATCGCGTTTTCTGACATCGGATTGGAGAGAAGTTGAAGGAAAGGGAAGTTTCGAGACGAAATGGAGAAAAGCGCAGGATTTATGTATGAAGTTTGCAAAAGACCGGGGGGATCCTGGATTTCAAAGAGATCTAGAAATTCAACCGCAAGAACATAGACTCTGTCTACTCACAGAGAATTGGAATTTACAACGAAGCAGAGCGTATGCTCAGGGGATGTGTGATGAAGTGAGAAAAAGCCAACATCCGTACTTACGTCATGATCGCAACTTGAAATAAAAGCTCAAGTTGTTGATTTCCTCCTCTTACGAACAGCATTTCCTCCCTCGGCCCAGTCTGTGAATCACATTGATCAATCATCCCAACTCATTTGAAGTCATCTCATCTTGAGGCAACACTCGTCTCATATGTAAATATCCGCTCTTCGTCCCAGAATTTCACGCCATCCGAGCTCCGGACACCATCATGACGACAGCCTCATTGACTTATAAAGTCGGAATGACGATAGGTACTGGTGCATACGTGAATTACTTTCCAAAAGGTCCATCCAATACTCACATCTTGAGTCCAGGGACTTGTCTCTGAAGCGACCGAGGAGAACACAGGGAGGGTAGTCGCACTCAAGCAAGTTAGGGCCCCGCTCAGAGTAAAAAGAACCCTCCTTCAACACGAAGCTCGGGTCCTTCAATCTCTCCAGGGACACCCTGCGATACCAGTCATGTATGGATATGGCCGCTTCAAGCATTTTGAGTATCTTGCCATGGAATTTCTCGGTCCTAGTATTCGCGAGAAATGGCCTGGATCGTCGGCGTCCATTCCGCTGAAGACCGTTGTCGTAGTCATTCAACAAGTAGTGCGTATTTCATATTGACCCAAGGAATGTCTCCACTAATTCATTATATTTAGCTTTCCGCCCTCGAACACATCCATAAGCGGGGCTTCATCCACCGCGATATCAAACCCGAAAACATCCTCTGTTCCCCCGACAATCCAGCCAGAATCAAATTGATCGACTTCAACTTGTCCAATCCCATCAGCGCAAGTCCCCCAAACAAAGTCGATCCGATATCACAGTCGAGGACCATCATGGGTACAGTCCACTGGGCAAGTCTTAACTCGATGAATGGCGTCGGTAAGTGCCACCTGCGTCCCATATTTCCGGAATTACCCATAGTATTGTCATAGATCTCTCGCCCCGAGACGACCTTGAATCTCTCTCCTACGTCGCACTCTTTCTGGTGCGCTCCGATCTGCCCTGGAGAAATGGTCCCCGATACGAACCGATGAAACGCAGCATACAGCGGGTAAGACAGTTGAAGGCCCAGTGGACAGGCGCGACATTAGGCGTTGGATTTGAGTCGGAATTTGGGGAGCTGCTAGATTATAGCCGCGCGCTCGCGTTTAATCAGATCCCCGACTACAAATTGTGGAGCGCTCGTTTCGCAGACCTCGCTCTGCGTTTGGGCGTCATATCGGGGGAGCCGCTTGATTGGACACCTGGGGAACGCCCCATCGCGTCGCTGCAGGCCGGTGACTCAGAGGTTCTTTCTCACAATATCCCGGATGAAGATGAGAAAGACTTGGACAGTGACGATGATGAAGACGGGTTGGATCAATTCCAGAACAGTTATTATGGCAATGACATAGATTGCTGGGATTTTATTCAAGGGGAACGTTCCCAAGAATTAACGATGCCGCTCGAGTCCAGAGGAACAATAGACCTCCTCATCCCTAGAATCGCGGAAGTCTTTACGGGAGTACATGTATATGACCTGGTAGGTTTCAAGTAATTCAATGTTTAATAATCAATTTAATCTGTGCGAGTTCGCCTCGCGTTAGTCGCAAGCTTCGCCTTTACAATACACTTCAACTTGCTCTTTTACAGAAAGATGAAACTCGACTTTTCTTACGAGTACTTTTTACGCCTCGACCAAGGACAGGACAGCTCTTGCGCAAGGCAACAAATACTCGAGTACATCCTCGTCTATCATGCACTGAAGTGGTCAAGCATAGCTATTCCATGAACTCCCTCGGGTACTCGAGAAAGCTAAGATTTTTTACCCACCTCTGAGCGGGAAGGGACGTGACTGGGGTTCTATAAATTTGAAGACTCATGGATCGCTTTTTCTGCCTTCCTCGCGCTCCCTGGTGATGCCTTGAACGTCAAAATGTACAATTTTGCAGGCATTCCCTCGAATCGTCCATACTACAACGAATTTTCTGGAATCAAGAATGAACTGCTCGCAATGAACGTGGGATGGGCTTTTCCGCCAAAACCCCGAAACCGTCTTATCCACAATTGATCTCTTTGGCATCAGAGAACGCTGGAATAATTGTCTATACATCTCCTTCCTTCCATTGACCCTTGAGGTAAATTATCTCATTGTCCAAATTACCTACTAAGTACCCCATCTCACACCCTCTTATGCCAGAATTCCTCGAGCTACCAGTCAATGCCGACCCCAGGACCAAAATTCCGTTACCCAACGAGTCACCTATATACATGGCCGGTCGGTTGACAAAAGTGCCCTCTTCGAAACGCGTGTTCAAAATTCTGCAGAGCAAACCGTTGCTGGCCCCAGGCGGCGTCTTCTTCAACCAAGGTATTTGGTATTTCTCCTGCGCCGTCGCGGGGAAGAAGCCTAGAAAGGAAGATCAACTGCCTGATCTATAAAATCCCGCAAGATGGGTTCAAACCGACTCCTCATTCCAACGATTCTCGAATTTGCCTCGCCTGTTAGAAAAAAATGAGATTAAATATACAATAATGGCCAATTGAGACGTACACTTCATAATCTCTGCCATACATTGTCGTCCCAACGAAGGTGCCTGTGCCCCGTGAGCCACTGCAGGACCTTGGAAAAAGTATTCGCCTTGCTCTGTTCATCAACCTTGTCCCAGCGCCCCAGGCTGAAGAACTCATAGAATCCCCAAGACAAGGCCGCCTTGTCAGCGCTTTTTTCTGCCCACACCGCGTAGTACTCAGGCCCCTCCTGATCTCCGATGCATATGTACGACTCGAGCGACACCCTCGTGTGGTCTCCCGATGTTACATCAAGCTCGAACCATTTTTTCAAATGAGCCTCGTCAGAATCATCCTCGTCTTGCAGAGGCAACACGCGGTCCAGAATCTGCTCATAATAAAAGATATACGCCGCCAGGAGACCTTTCACGCGAGGCTCCAGCTCATGTCGTTTCTTGTCCCAAAGGTCAGCTAGTATCCACTGTTTCCAGGTTATGAGTCGGAGGGGATGGTATAGCTGAACTGAGAACCACCAGGTGTTCACCTCTTCCTGGTGTCCCTTTCCGCGTTGTTGGAGGAAGATATTGACAGATGTGCACCAGACTTGGTCTCGATCGTAGTCCGGCCCCACCAGAAACTGGATCTGGAGGGCGCTATTGATTTTCTGGGTGAATCGGTGGGTGTGGGTCTTAGGCGACCAAGACCAGGATGTCATCGTCAAAACAAGTGGGAGAGTGTTTTACCAAAACGCGCGTGAGATAAAGTCAATGCCACAAATGCCACTGCCAGTGCCTCATGATCAAGCGATCAAAATCTCCCGGATACAGTCACGTGAGCGTGTACCCCTTCGCGTTTCCTTTCAATTTGAATCTTGCACCGACTGGTCACTGAGCGGCGGTGAGCTACGGTTGGCAGCTGTACAGTCCGATAGAATTTGTGCTCCCATCGATACAGCCATCGCTGAGGCATAATTCATACGATGCTAGGCAATCTCCAACCCTACCGTCCCTACGCAAAACAGCGGGGTAAGTCATTCCAATACACCGATGGAACTTCCCCATATCATGACTTTCTTTACGACTCTGAAGACAGGGCGGACTTTATTTTGGGAAATTTCCATCCCTTGGCGATACTTTATAGACCTTCTCAAACTTCAATCTGAACGGGTAGCTTGAATTGCCCTTCGAAGCTCTGATGGCTAGAACGTTCGACCGGTTCGATGGACCGAGGGGATTTCTCTTTAGGTACTTAAAGGACGAGGTAATTTGAATTCAGGCTCTCACTTTCGAGGTCCCTCCTACCGGACTAGCCATGGTTTCCCATAAGCGCTTATTCTTGCAATTGCTCTTGGCTGCAACCGCACTGGCCAAAGCTGCACTTTTCCTGGGTCTCGACGGTACACCGATTACTTCCAAAATCGTCCTATTCTTCTAAACCCACCTCGACAAACAGGTCCTATCCTCGTGGACGGCTCCAGCCACCTGGCGATAGTCACAACTCTCACGAACATTGGTGGAGAAACTCTGGAAGTTCTGAATGACCCTGAGACGGTACTATCCAGCTTGGCCACGGATTCCTTCGTCATAAAGGATGGCAAAGGTACCTCTCCCGAGTTCGTTGGCTATGTGGTAAGTAGGGTTCCGTGTCTTCGTAATGCAACGGTTTCTAAAGAAAACGCCACAGAATACGTACAATGCAGCGGAAGCAGGCCAGAAAGACGGATTCTCAAGTTTGAAACCTGGAGACTCGGTAAAAATAACTCATCATCGCAAGTCTTTTCCTTCTTGTTGAGAATATGGCGCAAACTTACCTACTTATTCCTGTTGCAAGTGGGCCAGGCATACAGTTTCAGGGGCACCGGGGTGGGAGTCTACACCATCCGGGCTCGAACGACTTTCCGATACCGCAATGGCGACACAGGCGATCTAATCCCGATAGAAGCAGACACCGAAGACCATATAGTCTCTGTCCTTCTCCACAATGGCGACCCCTTTAACGACACCAACCTAAATTTCGAAAGAAGGGCTACAGTTACAGATGCGCCCTGATCCATCAGCTCCTTGTTGGGGAGAAACTTGGATGAAGAGAATATATTCATGCTGATTTTCCTGAGCCAGCGCATTTCGAGTACAACTTCCTCCCCTAAATAAGGTATCGTGATAAGGAACGTTCAACGGGTGGCCCATATTCGATATCAATGAAATCGGACTAGAATCATATCACGTATGGCATCCTGGAGACGCATGCCC
This sequence comes from Hebeloma cylindrosporum, assembly GCA_000827355.1. Taxonomy (NCBI): domain Eukaryota; kingdom Fungi; phylum Basidiomycota; class Agaricomycetes; order Agaricales; family Hymenogastraceae; genus Hebeloma; species Hebeloma cylindrosporum. The sequence continues at coordinate 772,640 of KN831774.1, read as the reverse complement.
ATTAGTGGCGAACTGCTCATTTGTGTTCCAGCCCACAGCCACCTATAACTCCTGGCAACTTGTGCATGAATCGATAGCCCCCAAGGGATAACAAACAAGGCAAGGTCACAAGACCAAAAAAAACAGTGCATGAAAAAATTGGGTTCGTCTCCGATAATCCCTTGTTACGCGAGAGCAAAGGAATAAATTTGTAGTGCCTCTCTGGTGACCATCGGGTCACAGCCCCCATTAACCAGGAAAGTTCCGAAGCCCTGACGCTCTTGCATGGATGCTGGATGGCTTCAGATGCGGCATAGTCATCCTCTTCCAAATTTCCAGTATCAGAGTTACCCGGAGGGCGTTCGGAGCACTTTCCCTCGCCGTTGGGGGAGCTACGATGTATACAGGACGGACAGAGACAACCACAGGATCGAACTCGTGATATTGACAATAAAATATTTGCAATGGCGACTTACTCAATGGTACTCGCAATAGGTTGCCAGCTGGATTCGTCTTCGTTAAAGAATGAGATTGCGGGGTATGCGAGAAAAAAAAAAGAGAGAAGACGTACCCAAACCAGTCGCACCAACAACACCGACTTGGAAAATGCTCACACAAAGTGAACGACGGCAAAAAATTTCACGACAGACGAAGAGTAGTCTGAATCGAGTTGCAATTCAGGGCTCTCTCCAAAAAGCAGAGAGCCCATCAGAAATGCGCTGCGAAGTGAGCTGAAGGATGGTCGTGCCCAACCGACTCTTTTGCTCCCAATGGGAGCAAAAAAAAAAAAGATCGGCCCAATGCCTCGCCACCCGATCATTACGACGAGTTCCAAGACCACACACACACCATTCCCTCCTGCCGTACCAACGGAGGACAAGCCACGCGGTACAAGCGATCTTTGGGATTCCTTCGAGAGAGGATAAACGCGGTGGGTCGAATTTCTGATACGCCGTTGCAGCCGGTTACAGCTGGATCCTGCTAGGATCGATCGAGAATGATTAGAATGCTCAGACCTTAGCCCGCTCGCGAATGTAGACGATGGTCGAAACCTTGTCTTGTATGGGGCGAGCCTCGCAGCTTTTCATCTGTCGTGGTGATGAAGAAGAAAAAAAGCAACCTCAGTTTGGAAGTAAGGTTCCGTATTTGCGCATAGTTGGGCCTGCTTGTTTCAAACTCCATCAACGTATGAAACAAATAACGGAATCTATTAGCGGCGATTGCTCTTGGCAAGTCCAACTCAAGTCCTTGAAGCTTGGATTTGGCTTGGATGGACCATCTCACTAATGTTGTGGCATTGATCTCGATCAATAGAACTGCAGCCTCGTGGAGCGCTTGCCAGTGCTCCAGGTTTCGTACGTCAGTTCAACTGCTTGTGTTTCCCGAGTTTTTTTTGTTTTGGTCCGCATAACCACGAATTGGCAAATGGTGTTCATTCCCCACATCCCGACGGATTGTCAAATGATTCTAAGTAAGACCAACTTATTAAGGATCATGTTGCGTTTCCCTTTATACAAGTACTTAAATGTCAAATCTCGCGTTTAGTTACTGCACACTGAATGTCAGCGCAGTGCGCGAAACACCTGATAAGCCCACATCAGCTGTCTAATTAGACATGTATATAGGGTCAATATACCGGTCTAAGTAGGTTTGAATGTTTGGGTCTAGGGCTACCTCTGGTAACTCTTCGAAAGTGGGTGGACTTGTAGGATTATTTATCCTGGGTTCTTCGGGTAGGAGTTCCGGTAACTGGTTTCCGCAGCCATTCGGCGCATCATGCATCAAGGGGGACGTTTCTCACCTTCCCCTTTCAGCCGCCGCGTGTTCTCATCGCCGCACTGTTCCCGAACACTCCCGCCGTCGTTGGCCACGACGTCCGCGATATTCAAGTCAATAAATTGCCATTAAATACAAAATAAATTACATGAAATAGAAATGAAATTAAGGGCAATAGGGCATCATAAAAATAAACCAACATACACCAGGAAAGGAGCTCTTTACCGATCCAAAGTCAAGGAAAGTACAGTGAACTTCTCCATGAGAAGTTCTTCTTCTGCCAGCTCCTCCTCAATGTCATCCTCGTCGTCACCACCTTCCTCCCCGATGAGATCCAATCCCAAGGAGCCCGCCGGAATCATTTCGTCTGCGTCGCCATTGCCCTCCGAGTCGTCAACTTCCATCGCATCCGCCTCGTGTTCGTGCCTTGTTCGATCGACGCTGATGCCATATGAAAGGTCGCCGGTAAATCCAGGGAGCAACGCGAGTTTCGAAAACCGAACTCTGTGGACCTCAGTGAATCGTCCACGGTCGAGCCGACGGAGCTGGATTTGGTGGGCAAGGGCAGAGTCGGTAGGTCGTATTTCGCTTTCTTTGCGCCGCAAGAACCTGTCTTCATCGCGCATGTGAGTGATGACCCGGGGAACCTCGACGTTCAACCGCTTTATCTCTTCTCTTGCACGCTCCATCCTGAAGAAGGTATCCATGGCGAGTCGAGCTGCTGGTTTGGCCCATGGTCTGAGACGAATATCTTGGCGGGTGTCGCGGAGGAGGTCGAAGTCGGCGAGAAAGGCATACTCAACGACGCTCTCCCATGAGAGACTTGCTCGCGGGGGAGAGAGACCGGCTGCGGCACTATTGTATCGCTCAAGGGCGGTGTGAATGGCCTGAGATCGTGCACTCAGGGCTTTGGCGATGTGTTTCCGCAACTTGTAACCTGGATATCCATGCGTCTGTGAGTAAATAGAGTAGGAAAATATTGAGCTGTTACTCACCAGTCTGGGACATGTTCATCTTGGTTAACTCGAACATACGCGAGACAATGAGAGCCTCTAATTCATCCAAGCACCGCTGGTAACGACGATTTTTCAGCAGAATCACTGTTGCTTCCCATTCATCCGACCCCTTCTGCCATCGCGCTGCTAATTCGAGCCGCAGCTCCAAGTTTTGCACGGAGAGAAGGTCCTTCGAGGCATTTTCTACAGCGTGACGGAGCTTCGTTTCCTCAGATAGTTGTCGTTTTGGCTTGGGGATAGCGGTGGCTGTGAGGGGTGGTTCGACAGCGGCTGCGCTCGTGATGTCAGGTGGTGGTGCCAGGTGTCTCTAAGTTTCGTGACCTTCAGCCTATTAACAAGCGTTGGCATGGGTTAGTGTAGCTTACAGAGGAGAAAACAGGGCTTACTCAGCTGCATGCCAGTCGAGAAGCTTCTGGAGATATTCCATCTCCAGTGTCTCTACCAACGGCTCCCTCCAGAGGTTCTTGAGGTATGTTCATTCCTCAAGCAGCCAACCCTGGAAGGTAGCCTCGCCGCCCTCGATTCCTTGGTCAGCGAGAGTCTTTTGAAGAGCGGCTTCACCCTTCAGGATGTCGAGGGCCTGCTTGTAGTTGTTCACCAAAAACTCGCCTGCAAGTTAATCAGTGCAAAGCATAACCAAGGAGGTTAGAGATACTACTTACTTATGTTGTGGTACGTTTCAAATGAGTCCATATGCCTCATAAACTCAACGATCTTCTGCTGGCGATGAAAAACGCTAGCATAGCGTAGCGATGAAGCCAGGGCATTAGACTTAGAGAAAAACCTCTCGCAACCCTCCAAGTCTTCAAGCCCCATTCCTTCCACGTAATTTGCCAGAAATGACAGTTGGCAAAGTCGATTATGTGCATGGGCATGGAAGGATCCGACGAGGGATTTGTAGGAGAGTTCGCGTGCACGAGCCCCGAGTGGGCTATTGTTGAGTGTGATGCCATAACCGCAGCCGATGTCGTAGCCTATTCCAAGGCCAAATCCAAATGCTTCGAGGAGAATCTCGACGACAGCGAGGGGATATTTGGAGCTAATATGCCATGGTCAGGTTGATACTAGACTTTGAAGATCGGCGCACTTACAGCTCGCCACTCTGGACCATGTCTGCGACAACCAGGACAAACCCATGGCGACACAAGGCCAGGAAGACGCCCGTCTCATCGAAAATCCCCCACATCCTGGCCGTAATCTCTGTGATCATATTGGACCAGCGACCTTCACAGGGATTCGGCTCAGTCTCATCGTCTGTGGGGTCTGCTGCCCGCAATTTCCCCAGAAGAACTTCCTTCGCCCACTTGTCCACCCGGTCTCGGTTTAGATAGTAGTCGCCAGGAGCCTTTCGAGAGTCTGGGCGTTCTTTTGATGGACCAGCAGTTGGGGCTCCGTCTTCAGCAGGCGTCTCCACCACCTCTCGTCGGAGGATTCGCTTCTGTGAATCATTACCGTCCATTGTCCCCAGCATCTCGAATTTTAGCTTATCTTCGCCCTCAAGTTTGTAGGTACAAGCAGGGCAGCAATTGCGGAGGCGCCAGTCTTGTGCTTGGCGTTCCAGGGCAATGTCAACACGTGTCTTCACATCGTCACGAATCTGTAGGTAGAGATCGTAGCAGATGCTGAATTGCGTGCTGAGATAAGGGCGGAAGGCGGTGCCATGGAGGTCGCACAGGCCTTTAACAAATGGTTGAATGGCGAGATGTGGGCAGCGAAGGTGGGTAACACGGTAGAGTTCGAGAACCCTTATTGTGATGGCAAGGGTTGGATTAAATGGGGAGCAGGGGATGAGGCCGTGACGGAGAATGGCAGCAGGAGTGCCTTGGTCGGTTACTAGCGTTTCGAAGTCTGCCGTATAAGTATCTGATTTGTGGGCCAGAGATGAGAGGAGACATAAGAAACAAATAAAATCACTGACCAAAGGCATCGATAACCTGTAAACAGATTGCCCCATCTTCAAGCTCAGTTGGTGTCGATTCAGGCGTCCTAGGAGATCTCGCATCTGAGCTTTCCTTCCAAAGGAGATAGGCATCGACGATAGCAGGCATTTGACGTCGAAATCCCTCTGTTCGTAGGTTTGTTCTATCCCTGCGGGTTCGGGTCTCCTTTCGCTTTTGTCTATGATTTGTGAGTGACACATCGAAGGCAAAAAAAATGCCACTAACCTTCGTTCATATTGCAAGTTATCCTCTTCAAGAATTTGAAAAAATTCCCCACCAGCATGACTACTTTGCAGAGGGACAGAACCATCCAGAACATCTGCAATATGGAGCAGGTTGTCATCCTCTGAATCGTTGGACTCAAAGGCATCGACCATCATTGAAGGAGGGAGTTCCCATGATCTCTTCAGTTCTGCGATCTCATCTTCATGTAATGCTAGATAAAAGGAAGGCCTCAATATGCAATTGATTATCGTACAACATGTGGAACACACCTTGAAGCTTTCGGCGTGAAGCAGCCTTCTGGAGAGTAAGTTTTTGACGGAGGGCTGTGGCACTGAGTGTCTGCTGGCTGCGCACACGATCACCAGTTGCTGAAAACCCTGAAGACTGAGAGGAACATGCAAAGGTCTTCTTACTTCTCACTTTTCGTGTGTAAATGCCCATCGACGTTGGGGGACATGAGGCTTGTGACACATGTGACCGCACAGCCATCTCTCCCATGCCCATATGTGTGGGGTAAATCCCTTTGTTTCTCGACTGGAGGTACACCTGTATAAGATTTTTTGATCTGAAAATCTTCCTTATAGTGTAGAGAGTATGTATTTAAAATTTCTGGGAAAGTTGGTAGGTTCTGATTATGGTATGACATGATTTAGCAGGACTTCAAACATTCATCCATCTCTCCGGGGGTAAATCCCTTCATTCCTTGACTGCAGGTACACCTGTTTAAGATTTTTTAATCTGAAAATCTTCCTTATAGTGTAAAGAGTATGTATCTAAAATTTCTAGGAAAGTTGGTAGGTTTTGATTATGGTATGACATGATTGAGGGGGACTCCGTACATTTAAGCGCCGGATGCAACTGCCATCCATCTGGCCTCAGTACCATACAGGTTTGACACAAAGAAGGATAGCTATATAATAAGCTAGCTACCCTCACTATTATATTAATCCAATGGTCTTGAACTTCTACAATCCAGAGACTATCATCCTTGATTGACTTCGTGAAAGGCCTATTGATGAACAAAACACAATCCATAACATACATCCATGTTGCCTCCCCTGCGCATTCCTTGCACAAAAACTTGAAAACCTGAGGTATTTTTCTAATTTTTTCTGCATTGTGAAGCTCTATGTTTTCTCTGTTTCCTCGTATTTTTCTAATTGGAGATATGTGGATTCTTTGTGTCAATCAAGATGGATCTGGAGGGGACATCGATGTGCAGTACAAAATCATGATCTTTTTTTCCTTTCGGATGTCTCTCAACTTGATGTCAGGACATATTAATCGAGGTGGAAGACTGACCGAGTTGAAAATAACTTCGTTTGAGGTGACAGGGCAATACCCACCTGTCAAGTGAATAAACTTATAACATTTTTGGTTTGGCAAGTTCATGATCTTTGCGCCTCTTTGCACATAATATTTGTCAAGTAATGGAATGTCTTCGAAAATGAATATCTCTCGGGATAGAGTTGGAAGCTCATCTTGTTGATTCTTTTGCTCAGGTCAAGGACGGAACTGTCCACTCAAGTTTTTCTCAGCGCTTGAATACTTATGAGTGTGGGTTAGAAAACCTGGGAGTTAGATTGCTGGGGATGCAAAGCATAGTTTCCGGCTCATCCGATGGATGTACAGTATCCAAGAGCATCCCTATAATGTTCCAAAAGTCATAGGTATTTGGTTGACCATCGCAAATATTTGTCCTAATTAGGCAATTCTGTTTTTTTTCGACAGAGTTCCTTGCAACGTCTATTGTGGTTTTGTCTCATGCTTCCTCAGGTACTCAAATCTCAATTTAACAAGGTAGCATTGGGGGTATATTGAGGTGACATGAATCACAAATAAAATAGACAGCAGCACGCACAGAAGACCACAAGTAAAATTACAGAAAACTGAACGAGACACCAGAAGTACACAACTTACCGACGTCGTCGTTCATAATCATATTCAATAACCTCCTTGTTCATGATCGCCGTGCTAAATATACGGCATGCCTGGTCATATCCGCCAGCTTTCTTGACCCAGACCGGTCCCTGTCCCTGGGATGTACCAGCTTGTCTCTGTGCAGCGGCTCTGGGTAGAAGTTAGCTTGTGTAGAAACAAAATAATGAAAACAAATACTAACTTTCCATGGTATACACCAGGGAAATCCCCGTGAAGGACAACCCACCATATTTCTTCATCGGAAAGGGGGCCGGCAGGCGTTAGTCTTGACGATGACGCTACAGGGGGCTGTGGGTTGGGTCTAGATCGGTGCGCATTTGCCTTTCTGGTAGGTAGTGGCGATGCAATTGGAGGAGGCTTGATGTCTGCCGCAAGCGCTTCAGCGAATTTCTGAGCTGCCAAATCCAAGGCGCGGCGATGGCGGAGCTGTGAAGGGGAGTAAGCCAGTGGTGTGGTGCATACAGATGGAGACTGCTCAGTGGAGTTGTCTTCAGACGAAGGGGGTGAAGGCGAAGGTGAAGGGCTTGGAGAAGGGCTTGGAGGAGCACCGTGCTGGGTGGAGGAGTTGAGGGAGATGAGGTCTATCCAGGGGGTAGGGACAACAACACGACTGGCACAGGCATGCTCCCATGCATCCTGGGCCTCTTCAATCGAATGGTACCCTTTGACGCAGCACCCGCTAAATCCTGTCAGTTGGGCAGATGCTCCCAGCCTTGAAAGTCTCGTAAGAAAGGACAAAATGGCAAGGAATTACGCACCATGTTAAAAAGACACCACAGTTGTGGCCTCGAGATACGACCCATGCAGTATAGCGCCCATTTCTTCTAGGAGCACGGTTCGTTCCAGGTGTCGGTACAGGCGCGCCTCTCAAAAATATTTGTTCTGCGTTCTGGAATGCATTGTTAGTCGACTTGGATTCGGCCTGGGTGGGGGTAGCAAGACCGTCCAGATTTCCCTGGTCGATCCACTCATAGCTGACGTTGGCGGTGCTGATGTCCACCCAGTCTGGGTTGTCGTACTCATCCTCACCATCAACTTCAGCTTCCGCGCAGGGCTGTTTCATTTCTATACTTAGTTTGCATGAGAGAGGAGGTGAAAATCCAAGAAAAAACCACTCACTTCCTTTACGCATAGTTTGATGGTTTTTGCAAGACAAGGAGGGGGTTTAAAATGTTGTGGGAGATGCGATGGTGATGATACCCACAAACACGCGGCCAGCCACATGATCATGTTGATCGAACAACATGAACCAACAACTTTTCACTTTTCATTCAACGCTGATAATTTAATATCCATACATTGCTCAACTTGGGTGGGTGTTTTGAGTCTCTGCAGAATTTCCCCTAAAATGTCTGACGATGAAATCCAACCGGAAGACCTCCCCAGCACTTGGACCAGTCGAAACCCCGAGAAACCTGTCATTCAACCTCGAGTCCACCCCAAAAAAAGCCTAACAGCGTCTCAGAAAATCAGCAATGCTGAGAAACGAGCCATAAACCGCGAAGCCGCCGTCGCCCTCAACAAGCAACTTGATGAGTTCAATATCCAGCGCGATGAATTCATTGAAAAGGTCGCGAAAGACACCATGAAGAAGCCTGGCTATATCCGCGACCTCCTCCTTAGTCGATCAAGACAAGCGACACCACGAAAGGTCAATCTTCATAATGCGTTGACACACTACATGGCCAAGGAACTCAATTCTGGTGAGTGTTTTTCGCTTGTTCATTCTTTTCGATTTTAACCTCCACATATCCATAGATAAAAGTGTGGGTGACCGTGCCAAAATGCCTGAAATTCAGCGACGGCTTGCGGAAGATGATAGCCTCAAAGATCTCTCAAAAGATAGGGAGCAAGAACTCCTCAACGCGCTCATCGAGCATCGAAAAGTAAACGACACAGGAGCACGATCAAGCAATAAAGGAGCATCCCTTGACTACCAAGGGACTCTCAAAGGCGTTTTTACTGAGGTACATTTCCCTGAAACTCTGAGTCTTTAGCATGCATAGAAGATAGGCTTACCTGGGGACTAGCTCGATAATCTCTCCGAGCGTACGGGGTCCACCGCATTCACATTCGTCACCCGTGGCCACATCAATGACAGCACCACTCCCTCGTTCATAGACTCCGACGGCGCACTCTCCTTTTTTACTGAGGTTCTCAACTTAGACCCGAATGAAGTCGCCGGAAAGTTTGAGCTGTGGGCAACGTCTCGCTCCAAAGGCATGCCTCCATTACTAGGCCATGCACATTTTTGAACTTACCTACATTTATAACAGTTCGTACTCCAGTGGAAACTCTAATTTCCATGAGAGCCGAGTGCACGAAGATCATATCTGATGGTCTCCGTAAGTCAACTCTCATTTGTGTAGTCCAAGGTTAACACTACTTTAGGAAAAATCCTCGGCCTCAAGAATGTCAATATGTCCTACGACCACTACGACCACGACATTGTTTCAAGGCACGGGGTCAAGTTGCTCGGTTGGCCACCTGGCCTCCCTCGCATAAGCCCCTCGAAAATCCACACCGTCGAGCAGATCCGATCACTCCGCGATGCTCTGAAGGTCGGTGATTGCATTTGGACCAAACTATCACCCCGCCAACGTGAACACCACACGAATGCGCTTGCGGACAAAATCGCCGCAGATCCAACCCTTGCAAAACCACGTCGGAAAATTCGGAGCGACAAAGGCAAGAAAAAAGCGAAAGCGGGAGACAAGAGGAAGCGCAACCAGCCGGAGGAAGGGGGTGATGATGGGGATGAGATTCCAGTTTCCAGTGATGGTGGGGACGTGGCTCCACCACGCGGCACGAAGAAAGCCAAGCGTGCATCAGCAGCGAAGCGGGCGCTCCCTCCTCTCGCAAGGAGCCGGTCCACAATCCCCTCCAGCGACGAGGATGAATAGAGTTGCCACTGGACCATGTCTCCATCTCTCATCTGCCCATTTCTCTACCATCATCTCTCTCTCTCTTGACTGATATTATATGTTCCAAACCTATCCATATCTACATGTTTCCCTTTGAGTGTATCTGTCATCCTGTGTATTTAGCACATACCCAACAAAAACCCGTGTTATTGCCAATACACTTATTAGAAGAATGAAGAATGAAAGTCAACCATTCAAGAAATTGGCTGACCCTCAATTACACAGGGAATGGTACTGAAATTTTTCTGTATTTAATGCTAATTTATTGACTTGAATATCGCGGACGTCGTGGCCAACGACGGCGGGAGTGTTCGGGAACAGTGCGGCGATGAGAACACGCGGCGGCTGAAAGGGGAAGGTGAGAAACGTCCCCCTTGATGGATGATGTGCCGAATGGCTGCGGAAACCAGTTACCGGAACTCCTACCCGAAGAACCCAGGATAAATAATCCTACAAGTCCACCCACTTTCGAAGAGTTACCAGAGGTAGCCCTAGACCCAAACATTCAAACCTACTTAGACCGGTATATTGACCCTATATACATGTCTAATTAGACAGCTGATGTGGGCTTATCAGGTGGCGCGAAACCAGTAAAATCCTACTCGCCTGTCAATGGGGATATACTGCGCATGAACTGGCGCCGTATGGTACTAAAGAACCTATCTCCTCTTCTGGACGTTGTCCTTGTGTTCGATAAAACAGCTGGATACAGGCCTATGGAGTTCGCACACTGGCAGTACAATCACTTTAAATACCCTCCCAAGGTCAACATGGCACGAGAGCCCAATATGTATTCTAAGCTCTACGTCAATGTGGGTCTTTAATTGCACGTTTCCTTCCCACCTATTGATATTCGACCGTGGATATAAGCTGGAGCTTATTTATATCCCAGTTGCTTATATTTGAGGATTCCCATCGTTCATGCATGCGCTTCCGGCTTTCTTTCTTTGCGAAATAAAATTAAAGAACTATCATGAGAATAATGCCAGACATAAGGGACGCACCATATGGACTGCCTTGAACTCTGGGGGAATTTATATAACTGAGGGCGGGGAGAAGAAAAGGGCCACTTCGAGTTCTGATAATCCGCTCCTAAAATGTTGGTCGTCCGAGGTTTATATGCATTCTCCCTGTTGGCGACTGCAGGTAAGAACAGGCTTCCTTCATGCCCAAGGTCCCATATACTGATAAGAATAATTCACCCACCCACCAAACTGAAAGTGAATTCCAAATCCACGTTCGACCCATTAGACATCTGGCCCCCAGGTCCAGGACACCTCCTCATACCCCAACAACCCGACGCAGAGCTCATCTCCATGCTCAAACAAATCGACCCAAACCGCATGAAAGCAACCGTCGAGAAACTCGTCTCGTTCGGGACACGACACGCCCTCTCCAACCAAACGGACCCCGTACGCGGTATCGGCGCCGCACGGGACTGGATCGCAGCACAAATGCGCACATACGCCGCAGCCTCGAACGGGCGCATGGTAGTGACAGTGCCGAGCTACGTCCAACAACCCTCATCGCGCATCCCCAACGCCACGGTCATCAGCAACATCGTCGCCACACTGACTGGATCGAAAGAACCCAACCGCGTGTATGTGATTTCGGGCCATTACGATTCTCGTGTCACCGATATCCTCAATTTCGATGCCGATTCACCCGGAGCGGACGATGATGCTTCAGGGGTTGCGATATCGATGGAGTTGGCTAGGATTATGGCGACACACCAGCCTGCGGCAACGATCATGTTCGCTGTCGTTGCTGGAGAGGAGCAAGGACTTTTCGGGTCAAATTTCATGGCGACGACGTTGAAGCAGAATGGGGTCGATGTCCAGGGCATGCTTGACAATGATATCGTTGGAAGCCCCAAGGGCGATGATGGAACCATCGACCAATTCGACATCAGGATGTTCGTCTCTGGGCTTCCACCTTCGAACACTGCCAACCAGAACCTCCAACTCGCATCCATCGGTGGTGAAAACGACTCTCCTGCTCATCAGCTCGGTCGATTCGTCGCAGAGGTATCCCAGAATGCAGTGACACAAATGAATGGTGAGCATATATGCACATCATTTTTTGAAAGAAAGCACAAAAGATGAACCCCAAATCCGATGATCAGTGCGTGCGATCTACCGCCCGGATCGCTTCTTGCGAGGAGGAGACCACCTCTCGTTCTTGAGTCAAGGTTTCCCAGCCGTCCGGTTTACCGAACCGCATGAAGACTTCAAGCACCAGCATCAAGACACCCGAGTCGTCGACGGCACCCAGTTCGGGGACCTAATCGACTTTGTCGACTTTGACTTCACCGCACGTGTCGCCAAAGTCAACGGAGCCGCCTTATGGTCTCTCGCACAAGCGCCTGGGACACCAAAGGGCGCCGTGGTGGATGTTAGCACCTTGACGAACAACTCCACGCTAATGTGGGTTGCGGATCCCCATGCTGACGCTGGATACGAGGTTGTGTGGAGAGAGACAGACAAGCCGCAATGGGCGCGAGTGATTCCTGTTGGTCAAGTCAACACGGTAAACGTGAAACTATCGAAGGACAATGTTCAGATGGGCATCCGAGCAGTGGGTAAGAACGGGTTTAGGAGCCCAGCGGCCTTCCCAGTTCCCGGTTAAAGAGCATGATTTGAACCTGAAAAAACGTCAATCAGTAATGTGTAATTTGTGTATTATATGGTATGATGCTTTACCAGAGTAGAAAACACAATCGTCAGCGATTACATCACAGTGGCGACGATCTAGAAGGCTGAGAGCCAGTCACAGAAATATGTAGTGCATTCGATTACGCAAACATGAACCTTGAAAGTCAGAAGATTTCTTTGATTTTACATAGAAGGCGGATGGTTTAGAAAAGAAAGCGGTTGGTGAATTGGACAGGTACAATAGGATGCAGGGAATAAAACATATAGATTTACTTGCTCTGCGGGTGGCCAAGAAGAAAGGAAAGATGATACATTGCTTCGAAACTTTGCTTGCCATGCACAATCCTACCAGAAGGCGACAGAATATCCTCCAACCTCTAAGAAGAAGAAGCAAAAAACATCAGGGATGGCTTTTCAACGTCGAATAAAGGGCAACTCACGCTCTACCATGACATCAATAGTGTCTGATGAACGTTCACGGTCAGAATGTAAACATCGACGAAGCACAAGCGGAACGCACCGTTATCTTCCATGTCAAGGGATGCTGGAGTGTCATCATCCTGTATCCGGGCACCATCGTACAAAAATCTATTCAAAGGGGGACCGAAAAGTCAGCTCAGCGGTCTCTTTCCCGGGGTCTCACATGCGGTCATTATCAGAGCAAAAAACGCCAAGTACTGAACAAAAGGATGAAGTTACAACCCACCGAATGCTTCCAACATCCTTTCCAACCTTGCTAGCATAGGCGCCTTGAAGCTTGCTCAGCCTGGTGCTTCGCTTGATCTTGAAGAAAACCTCATCTCCAGTAGAGCTGACAACCTGGGCACCAAAACCAACATCGAAATTAGGATCATCCCCAAAAAATTGCGATTGAAAGCGGTGGAAAAGAACAGCGGCGGCACCTTGATGTTGATCGTCGCGTTTGCATCCTCTTGCTTGGGCTCGGTGTCCTGGGTGTTTTGTTGTTGCTGTTGCTCGTCGTCAGACATTGTCACTTCCAAGCTCGTGTCGGATAAGTGTGTAGGATGGAGATAGTGAAAGAAGATGAAAGGCGAATGACGGTAGCTGATAACCCTTTCGCGTGAAAGCAAAAATGGGAGATGGCTGATGGGGGTGTGTGTGGGTTCGAGCGTCCCGCTGAAGAATGCCACTTAGCTGTCACGTTACCTGATACAGTCCCCGGCCCGACTCTTTTTTTGCAGCTTTCCCTCTCCCGCCATGGACGACCGCCCACACAAAGCTCATCGGCCAGCAAAAACAGATAAAAAGGGCAAAGGAAAGGAGAAACAACATGGATTCAATGAAAAAGTGACGCTTTTTAGAACATAACAAAAGTTTTATCCCAATTCATCGTTTACTTTTCGTTATAGGCTTTCGCACCGAAATCAGGTCGCAGAGCAGACCGTCAAGGTCGTCGCAATGTTGAGCGGGACCAGACACGCCTCCATGTTCCTCTCGTTAACCGGACGCCTGATGACGACCCTCCACCTGTCATCATCGCCATTGTCGGGCCATCTGGAGTCGGCAAAACCACCCTGCTGAAAAGTCTCGTTCGACGGTACACGAAACAAACGTTGAATGAAGCCAAGGGCCCTATCACCGTCGTCAGTGGGAAGAAACGAAGACTGACGTTTATCGAGTGCAACAACGACCTCAACAGCATGATTGACATTGGCAAAATCGCCGACCTTGTGTTGCTCATGGTGGATGGTTCGTTTGGGTTCGAGATGGTGCGTTGGTTTCCACAAGCATTTTTTCTTGTGTCCAACACAATAATAGGAAACTTTCGAATTCCTCAATATCCTCCAATCCCATGGCTTCCCAAAAGTTATCGGAATCCTCACGCACCTCGACCTCATCAAAAAAGCCTCAACCCTCAAAGACACCAAAAAAGCACTCAAAAAACGCTTCTGGACCGAGATATACCAAGGCGCGAAGCTCTTCTATCTCTCAGGTGTGCTGAACGGGCGCTACCCCGACACCGAAATCATGAACCTCTCGCGCTTCATCGCAGTCATGAAGTTCCGTCCCTTGGTCTTCCGCAACACCCACCCTTACCTCCTCGCCGACCGAATAGAAGACCTAACCCCACGCGAGCTCATACGTACATCAAAGGGTAAATGCGACCGCACAGTAACAGTATACGGCTACGTGCGCGGCACGAACTTGCGTAATGGAACAAAAGTCCATATTCCTGGTGTTGGGGATTTGGATCTTGAGAGTGTCACGGTCTTGGGTGATCCATGCCCGCTCCCAACTGCCGATTCGGAGAAGAGAAGGAAGTTGAGCGAGAAGAAGAAGCTGTTAATCCATGCCCCGATGAGCGACGTCGGTGGTGTCATGTATGACAAGGACGCTGTTTGGGTGAACGTTCCTGGAAGTTTCACGCGAGGGAATATGGATGGTAAGTCGCTCCATCGTTGTCTCATGTCATACCACAACTTAAAAAAAACTCTGGTACATAGTTTTCCAAGGCGAGGGCGAACAGATGGTAATGGACCTACAGGACGTTGATGCCACACTTGAAGATCGCGTGGCGCAGAGTAACATCCGCCTTTTTGGTACATCCTCCAAGGCGCTTACCATCGATCCATCATCCAATGCCACTGCTGGTGAAAACGACGACGACGATGATGGAGAAGAAGAAGAGGACTTTGATGACGATGACGAAGACGAAGACGAGGATGCCCATTCTGACTCTGATTTAGACGCCACCAGTTCAGAAGACGATAACGAGGCGATGGACGAAGATATCCCTCACAACGTTCACAACACCGGTCGTCCAGATCGCCGAACCGCGACTCGCGGCCTTCCATCAAGCAAGAAGGAGCGCACAGATATCGAATACGCAGACAGCGATTCCGATCTTGGTGAAGACGAGTACGCGAATCGGGCCGGGTCACGGGTGCGGATGGACGACGAGGACGAGGACAAGGATATCGCGAGCGACGAAGACGAAGACGAGGAAGGTCAGGAAGAGGATGACGAGGAAGACGATGAATCAATACCTCGATGGAAACGAAACTTATCCGAACGCGCACAGCAAGCTTCGGCGTCTTCCAGCAAGTCAAAGCGGAAGGATTGGACCAAGCTCATCTACTCTACTTCTCTCTCGCCCGAGGAGCTCCTCCACGGTAAAAAGGAGGACCAGGAGGATGAGCGCGACGGGGATGATTTCTTCCAAGTCAAGACAAAGGAGAGAGATGATCCAGATGCGCTGGATGCAGGGAAGGAACCATTCGATGAGGAGGCATTGAAGAAGTGGGAGGAAGAGGATATGTTGGAGTCAATCAGACATTTGTTCATCACAGGCGGGGATGGTGAAGGTGACGATGCAGAAGGAGGAGGCGAAGGGGTCGGCGATGGCGATGAAGAGGGCGACTCAGAGGACAACTCTGAGGAGGAGGACGGCGCCTCAAAACTTCCAACCTCCAAAACCAAAGACTCGTCACTATCTCGCGCAGAAGCACTAGCCAAGAAAAAAGAAATCCTAAAACGCAAATTCGACGTACAATACGACGACCCTGAATCCTCCAAACTCGATTTCTACGAAGAGAAAAAAGACGAGATGGCACGTCAGCTCGAACTCAACCGCGCCGAATTCGAAGGGATCGACGCCGAGGCGCGTGCGCTCGTCGAGGGTTTCCGCCCAGGCCAATACGTGCGCATCGAGTTACGTGACGTGCCCTGCGAGATGGTGGTCAATTTCGACCCAACGTTCCCTATCGTCGTCGGCGGGCTCCTACCGGCGGAAGAGCGCTTCGGGTACGTCCAGGTGCGCATCAAACGTCATCGGTGGTACAACCGCACCCTCAAGACCAACGACCCGTTGATTTTCTCGTTGGGATGGCGGAGGTTCCAAACGATCCCTATTTACTCCCTCGACGACCATTCTATCCGGATGCGCATGCTCAAGTACACCCCGGAACATATGCATTGCTATGCGACGTTCTATGGACCCGTCACCCTTCCCAACACGGGCTTCTGCGCATTCAACTCACTATCAGCCGACGCGCCGGGCTTCAGAGTCACCGCCACCGGTGTTGTACTGGACATCGACCGCTCAGTGAAGATCGTCAAAAAGATCAAGCTGACGGGCGTACCCTACAAGATATTTAAGAACACAGCATTCGTCAAGGACATGTTCTCAACCGCACTAGAAGTAGCCAAGTTCGAAGGCGCGAACGTACGCACCGTCTCTGGTATTCGAGGTCAGGTGAAGAAAGCACTTCCCAAACCCGATGGGGCGTTCAGAGCGACATTCGAAGATAAACTACTGAAGAGCGACATCATCTTCCTTCGCGCTTGGTACTCTATCCAACCCCGTAAACTCTACAACCCCGTCACCTCCCTCCTCTTATCCGAGAAATCGAAATGGACCGGCATGCGACTCACAGGTCAAATTCGACGAGACGAGGGTATCAAAACCCCGTTGAACGTCAATTCGACGTACAAAAAGATCGAACGAGCGCCCCGCCGGTTCAACCCTCTCATCGTCCCGAAGAAACTGCAGGCGGCACTGCCTTACGGATCCAAGCCTAAACTAATGAAACCGCAGCGAGAAGCAACGTACCTACAGAAACGTGCAGTGGTGATGGAACCAGAGGAAAAGAAGGCGCTGGCATTGATGCAGCAGATCCGGGCGCTGAGGAAGGACCAGGTATCGAGGCGGCATGAGAAGAAGGAGGAGAAAAAGGCAGAGAGGGCGAAGAAGATGGAGAAGGTGCAGGAGAAGAAGAGTGAGAGAGAGAAGGAAAGGAAGAAAGATGTGATGCGGATTGCGGGGCAGAAAAGTAAGCGTGAGGCGGATATGGAGGATGGGAGGGGGAGGAGTAAGAGGCGTAAAACATCTACGTCGTAGATTGCATGCTTGTTCTTGTTATTTCATATACCTTTTGCTCTGATTTTTATTTCGTCTCCCACAAGGATTTCACAAGCTTTGTCCATGGTTGTCCAGAGCAGGGTATTTGTGCGACGTGAATAAAATAGGCGAGTATGCTAATAAGCGCTCACAGAGGTTCGCATCCCTACCACCCTCTCAGGGTTTTTTTCTCTAAATATTGACGTGGTATAAGACGATCAGAAAAAATGGCAAATGGGAGAGCGAGAGTCGATAGGAGTTTCTGGTCACCTTCACTGGCCAGATAATCTGATATGCTACGGACCAATTCTACTGGAAATGTTGGACTGTTCATGCTTTTTTTTTGGGCATTTGTGGAAACAGAGACGAATCGATAATCTGTTGAAAGACATCATCCACCCGCTTTTGGAAGCCCGGATCAGATCATCATGATTTTGAGCGCTTATCGATCTTGACTGCCAACCATGACGACAGAGTTCCCGACAATTCCAGTAGAACTCATCGATATCGTTTGCGAATACGTAGCCGATGGAGACAACGGATCTATATCCACGCTCGCTCTCGCATCCTCTGCCATCCTCCATCTCGTTCGATCGCGCCTCCTCAGCACCACGCCGCGTCCAGGAACAGGAGTAAGAGGCGTAACCACGCTCATATATCGACTGTATCCCTCGTTATACACCTCCTGATTCTCAACAAAGTGGCTTTTGTTTGACCAAGTGAAATTGTAAAAGTGGCTTTGTTAACCACCCCGCCTCCAGATTTTCCAGAGTTATGGGCCGCGAAAGAGATAGAAAATAGCATGAATTAATATGATACCAGATACAACATGTAAATTAGGAAGTTCGTAAAGTTGATACAACTAAATATAATAACAACTTGATAGAGCACACAATACAAATGAGTCAAAAAAAAAAGAAAAAAAAAAAAAAGAGGAGAGAAGAAAAAAAAATTGGTCCGACGTCCACAACCCACACGAACACGAAACACGAAACACTGAAACACTACCTCCCTCTCGCAATCTTCAACTTCACATCCTTCTCCCTATTCGCAGCCCTCGTCAACAACCTCTTCGCTCTCACATACTCCTCATCCTCATCCTCCCCCGAATCCTCCCACATATCAGCCACCACACCCCGAGCAGACGGCGCATGTACCGGCGTCGGAGCAGCCACAACAGGCGGATGAGCAAGAGCATGCACTTCCGCTTGAACTTGAGCTTGGACTTGAGCGTGCACTCGAGCAGAAGAAAGGGGAGGGAGGGAGAGCGGAAGCGTCCGCCTCATTTCCTCTTCTTCCTCCTCCCTCCTTCCCCACGCAGCATACCGCTGATGCTCCTCCTCATAATCATACTCCATCGTAGGCGGAGACGGCGAGAACGTAGGCTTCAGCGAAACACGCACACTCTTTTTACCCCGGGACGGCGTTCTCGAAGACGACGACTCGGCAGTCGTCTGAGATTGAGTTTGCGAGGATCGTTCTTGTCCCTGCTCCTGTTCTTGTGCCATCCTCTGCTGCTGCTGCTGCCGCTGCTGTTGTTGCTGCTGCTGCAAAGTCGACACCGTCGACGAAACCTCCGAACCAGATTGTCGTTTATCGTAGCCATTGACGCCAACAGCAGCAGCAGCACTAGCGCTTCCATTCACCATCTTGGCAGCAGGCTTCTTGGTCGCGGAAACACCCTCACCACCCTCACTCTCGCTCGCAGCCTGGTCCGAGTAAAAAACAGTCGACACCGAATCCCCATCCCCATCCCCATCTCCGCCTGACCCTTTCGATTCACGTCGAGTAGGAGGAGCAGTCTTCCCTTTCCGTTCCTGTTTCGACCTTGGCTGTTCTTGCTGCTGCTGCTGCTGATGATGTTGTTGTTGGCGTTGTTGAGACCCATGCGCCGCCGCGGAACCATTCGAAACAGGCGCTCTTCCACCGCCGCCACCTTGGGCATGCGAAGAACCACCACCAGCACCAGCCGAAGTCAACGTCGTCGTCACAATCCTGGGAGTCGCAATCCTCGGAGGGGAAGGCGACCTGCTGGTACCACTTCTCATCGCGCTCCGCAATGGAGGTTTTCCTCTAGGACTCGAAGGAGTCGATGTCCCCGCCGCTGCCTCCACCTTCCTCACACTCGATCCCCGTTCCAGACCCCCCATCGTCGCTGGCGCAGTCGCAGCCGACGACGACGATGGTTGCTGCGTCTGCGCCCTAGCCGGGGCGGCAGAAGTCGAAGCAGACGGTGGTGGAGCACCGAGAGTAGTGGCAGGAGTCAAAGCATGTCGATGATCAAACACCGAACCAGGAGCCTTGATCTCAAACAGCGCAGGAGCTCTGGGAGCCGTGGTCGTCGTCGTCGTCGTCGCTGTGGCCGTCGTCGTTGCAGTCGTCGTTGGCTTCGCCCCTGCCCCCGCCCCACCACCAGCCCCACTCCCAAACATCTCCGCCACATTCAAACTCCCCAACGCCTCCCTCGGCACAGACGGAGGCGCCCTAACCACCATCATCCCAGCACCCTCCCCATCCAATAAACTCCTATTCAGATTCGCAGCAGCCGTCCTCGAACCACCGACACTTTTTCTCATCTTCAAATCCTGCGACCACGATTTATTGCTCCTCGCAGCGTCTTCTACGATGCTCATCAGACTCGGCACCACCGTGTGAGGGTGGAGGATGAGGGGCCGGGTGGTAGTAGACGGCACGTCGCGTTTCGTGGTGGCGGCGGCGGCAGTCGTCGCCGTGGTAGCTGGAGGCGCCGGCATTGGTGGTGGTGGATGTGAGGACGACGGCGGTGGCTGGGCACCCGAAGCAGAGGTACTCCCCACAGAAGACCTCCTCCCAACCCTCTCAACACCCTGCCCCAAAACAGTCGGCGACTTCCCTCTCCCTCTGCCTACCCCACTTCTCTCACCAGCCCCGACACCCGCAACACCCGCACTCGCCACGCTCCCAAACGACGTATGGCTCGACAAACTCCCACCTGTCGGTTGAGCCTGCGCATCCCACCCAGGATAAGGCACCAAAATCCCACTCGGATTCTCCCCTCCCGCTGGCAGAACCGTGGCATGAACAGGAGCAGGGGATTTGCTAGGCGTCGAAGCGGACGCTGAAGACGCTCTTCTTGAAGGTGTTGACGTCGATGTGGATGTTGGGTTTGGGTTATGAGGGGCAGGGTTATGAGGCGCGGGGTTCGCAGGTGCCGGAGCAGGGGCAGAAGCAAAAGTAAAAACTTGAGTAGGTGGTTGTCCCTTCCTCATCGAATCGTTCCGACCCATAGCGGTATCACTATAATACCCCTTTGATGAAGCTGCTGTTTTCATTCCCGACGACAGATCCGTAGGCATCGGCGGAGCCTTCTCCTTTTCCTTCCCACCACTACCACCGACATCACTAGCCACCCTCCTCCTACTTCCAGCTTCCACGATCATCGCCCCACGTTCCTCCTCCATCTTCTTCGGCGGGTCAACCGGACTCCGAGAGGCAACATCCACACTCGAACTTCTCCTCGCTCTATTATTCTTCCCTGTGGTTGACAAACCACCAGCAGCGGCACTGGTACTCGAAGCCCTCGTAGGCGTCCGAGGGCGCGGTTGACTCGTGGTTGCCGTTGTCGTCGTCGTAGCAGGAGCAGGATAAGAAAGAGTAGCAACACGACCAGGAGCAGCAGCAGGAGCAACAGGTGCTGGTGGTGGATCAGGCGTCGATGAACTCACCACCGACATCGTACTCCAATTCTCACCCGGCGTAGCAGCAGAAGCACCGGCACCAGCAGCAGAGGGCGACACCGGCGGACCTCCACCTCCAGCGCGCGTTTTCTTGAGCTTTCTAACACCGCCAGCGGGGGCAGGGACAGGTGCATACGTCTGAGTAGCAGGCACAGGTGCAAGCGGACGCGACGAGCCCATTCCAACATCACTAACCGCTCTTCCCCTAACCGATCTCTGTCCCCTCCCCATGCCACCATATCCAGCACCACCAAGCTCCACCGGACCCATAACACCCGCATCTACACCAGAGGATACACCCGCACCACCTCCATCAAAACTCCCTCCTCTCCTCTTCTCCGCCGCCAACGCAGCACGCTCCCTCGTATCCCCAACATCCTCGTTCGCCGCACTACCCATTTTCCATCTACCACTCCCCGACTTCACCTTCTGCTGCTTCGTCGGCGACCAGGAGAAAAGCCGTCCATGAAACCCTTTCGCCTTGGAATGCGAAGAAGTAGGCGAACTATCATCACCCCCTCCCTCCACATCCGAATCATACACGGTGGGGATCGGCTCCTGGTATCCTTTCAAGCGCCGACTATGATTGTCAAGGTAGCTGTTGAGAACTGCGGTGGTGGCAACGTTGGGATTATCGTTGGCATTACTAGTGGGATTCCTAGCGCTCCGCTGCTGCCGCGTAGGTGAGGATTGCGCTCTAGGCTGATCTCCAAAGAACTTGAGAAACCATCCTTTGGAAGGAGAACCGCCAGATTTTGTAGGAGAATAACCGATAGGTGGTTTAGGAGGAGAGCCGCCTGCTGTTAATGGCGTCGATATAGCTTCAGAGTCGGATGGAGGAAGAGGAGCGGAAGTAGGAGGAGGACGAGAAGCAATAGCGCTCGGCTCCTGCCGTACTTCTTTACGTTCTTGTTCATGCTCCAATTCCTGTTCGATCGCCGCAGGCTCATGCTGCTGTTGGACCGCTGGAGATTGCTGCCGCTGCTGCTGCTGGACAG
Organism: Hebeloma cylindrosporum; assembly: GCA_000827355.1. Lineage (NCBI taxonomy): Eukaryota > Fungi > Basidiomycota > Agaricomycetes > Agaricales > Hymenogastraceae > Hebeloma > Hebeloma cylindrosporum. The sequence continues at coordinate 750,610 of KN831774.1, read as the reverse complement.
TCGTCACAGGTTGAGATTCGCTCCTTTTATGATGATGATAACGAGGAAAGAAAGAAAACTTCCTCTTCTCCGTCGTCGTCGTCGCCGCCGTTGACATCGACTTTGACCTCGCCAACTCCTCCTTCTCTCGCTCTCTCTGCTCCTTCTGCACCTGCACCTTCTCTTTCTCTCGCTCCTTCTCCAACTGCTTCCTCCTCGCCTGAGTCATAAACCTCTCATTCTCCACCACCTCAATTTTTCCCTCCTTCAACAACTTCTTCTCCTCCTTTAGCTCTTCGAAGCTGCTCGCTTCGTCTCGCTCCGCTTCTGCACTCATCATCTGTAACTCCTCCTCGGTGATCTGCTTGTCTAGCTTGTGTCGTTTCCCATCGTCGAGATTCGAGGGCTGTAGTTGTGGTTGTACTTGTGCTTGTGGTAGAAACTGAGGCTGAGACTGCGGCAACGGCATATCCACACCCGAAGAAGGTCTCGACCGAGGCGTCGAATACCCCCTGTATGAATTAACCCCCGACGCCGACGACGGCCCAGCAGTCGGTATGCCTGGCGCATAAGCATCAATCGCATGCGGCGCAGGGATCCGCATGGTCGTATGGAGATGCTCATCCTTGTACATGGCATGCGAGATGGGTGCATACGGGCTTCCACTTTGCGCGACCAGGGCTTCCGTTTCTTTCGCTTTGCCCTTGTCCCTTTCCCTCTCCGTGTCCTTTTCTCTGGCGCCCACGTGGAGAGCAACGGCAGGCGCGTAGATAACGGTTTCATGCGTGTATGTGGCTGGCGTAGCGAGGCTGTAACGTATTGAAGAACCCGCGGTGGTGGTGGAATTACCAGAAGGAGGCCGAGGACGATAGGCATGATCGGACTCCGGATCTGATACTGCCGCTGCTGCTGCTGGTGCTACTGTTGTGGTTGTCGCTATGGAAGGAGAGGTGGGTTCACCGAACGTGGCTTCATTCATCACAGAGTACATGCCGACAGGCGGCGGCAGCGGAAGAGCATGCTGCTCTTCCTCGTGGTGATCGCGATTGAACGTCACCTGGGACGCGGATTGAGAAGGCCCAATGGAGGAGAACTCTGAACGAGCGGTGTCGCATTCAGCACGGGGTCGGAGCGGCGAAGGAGGATGTGATTGACGGATAATAGACCGTCTTTGTTCTGTTGAAACATTCATAAATAACTTGCCCATGTTATAAATAAAATAGCTCTTACCTGGAAGCTCGGTCTCCAATTCCTCCAGCACGCGAAGAGCATCCTTGCCCACCTCTGACCACACCCATCCGCACTCCATTAGAGCCCTGATCCGTGCGCCGAGCCCATCACGGAGAGCAGAACACCGTTTGATAGCCAACTCGCGTTCTTTGGCCGCAAGGTGCGTTTCACATGCTTGAAGCTCCGACTGAGCAGCTGCTAGCTTTGTGGAAGAAGAAAACGAAGAGAGGGGGCCTGTGATCAGAAATTGGTTAGACTCGGGGGTCATATGCGGTGCTAAAAAAATGACGCACGAGAAGGCGACGGCGATGGCGACTCTCCGCCTGCACTAGACAAAGCAAGCGACGACGAAGACGGAAACCGCTGGTGGTTGAGCAGCAGTGATTCTCTGACGTTGCCTGCCCCGTTTTTCTTCGAATTGGACGCCTTGATCAACCGTGTCACTCTGAACGACGAAATATAAGACACCGAGAAAAGAAAGACACAGCACAACGCACAGAATTTCCCGGTCTCGCATGATATTCCCCACTTCCTCTTCAGCATCCTTCAACGACCGCATCGTCTCTCTCCACTCCTCCACACCCTGCGCATATCTTTTAAGCGCCTCATCGATACTCGCCAGCGAACCCGCTATCGACATGATGACATGAGACCCAGGCGGCGGCGAGGCGGCCGCATACGCGGTGAACGAGGCCAAGGAAGCATTTGAAGACTCGAGGAGCTGTGAAAGCTGTTTTGAATATTCCTTTTCTTGCTGGAGAAGATTCGAAAGCAAACGCGAGTCTGCTGGTCGATGCACCATGGAGGACGTCTGCAACCCAATTTCTTGAAACAAATCAGAGACAACATTTCAACCGTCGCTTACTTCAGCACATGATGTCACCTTTTTAGCTTCCGCTCCCCCTAACTCCAGCGCCTAACTATTTCGAGAATGGGACAAGCGGCGTAGAATGAGTCTAGTCGTTGGTACATGAGTTGGTGTAGTGCGAAAGGTGTAAGTTTTTCGATCATTGGTTCGACTTTTTTTACCACACTTTTAGGACGCTTCTAAACACTATCGGAGCTCCGTATGTAGTCCAAGTCAAGGCTGACGTTGAAGACTATGGGTCGGCTGGGGTATAGAAAAGAGTCGAGTTAAATATGTCCAGTCAGTTAACATGCAGCGTGTTGATCAATCTGTGACCTGTTCAGATTCTGTTTCTAGCCACCCTGAAGAATCATTCCAACTCGTCGTACTCACACGCAAAGCGACTCTGTGGACATCCAAACACAAACGCCATCTTCTCGAGCTTGGGACAAGCCACGAGCAGATTCTAGGGGTTTTTGAGCTCGTTAGATGGTATGGAGAAGTTGACGGGGGGACGCGTTGTGGCCAGAAAACCGCCGTTGAACATCTGAATTCCTTCTTTGAATCCTATCAGACCTTTGTTTGGGCGCTGCGTCTGCTGTAGGCTACATTAAGAATGAAAATACAAACAACCTCGACCTGCTCAGCTTGAAGCACGCAATACAAAGGTAACTCATACTGGTGCATTCAAATCTCATCAGTGAAAAGCAAGAGAACAGATGAATTGATCAAAAAATAGTACAGTCCCACAAAACCAGCACTTGTGCGCAACTCCAAACATTCATTTTTTGTGGGCTAAAAAGAATATAAGGGCATGGCATGATAAAATATGGGTGTAGACGCACGCAAAAGATTGTTACAAATAATGTCACAAAGAGGTAAAGCAATCTGGCTTTCATATCGCTCATCATCTGAGTCTTCTCCAAGAATATTCTGAATTTCAGAAGATAGGTCTTGAAAAGCTGCTTGAATTTCTTGAGAGACAGATTTCACAGTGGCAGATTTGATATAGATTTTTGCAGCTTGGTTGAGACGATCTGGGTTTTCGCCAGCAGTAAGCCAAAATGAGTGCTCAGTAGTTATTGCAAGAGCTAGAAAAGACAAATGAGGAAAAAAGAGAAAAGGGAAAAAATCATGCATACCAGCAACAAGGCAGAGAGCACGAAGATTATTGTCTTTGATGTTGAAGGCATGTGGAATTGAAGTTGACCAGGGAATTCTTTTGGAAATAAGAGGAGAGATAGCAAAGCTTGCTTCCACCTGCCATTTATTAAAAGTTAGCAGAAATCAAAGGAAGAGTAAATTCACTCACGTCCTATTTGATATCCAGAAACATGAATTAGGAACTTAGGCCAGAGATCCACCAGAAAATAAGGATAAGGACATACACTCTGAGAGGCAGTGATGAACATAGCTTAGGGCAAGGACCAACAACAGGAAAAGAGAGAAGACGCACCAGCTGAGGGATAATTAAATCAGTACATTGACAAATGGGAGAGCAAGATCTAGAGGTGCAGACTCACCTCCTAGGAGGCCATCAAAAAAGAGGGTCAGCACATAGACAAACCAAAGGGCAAGGAGGGCAGACTCACATCCTAGGAGGTAATCAAGAAAGAGTGTCAGTGCATAAAGAAACCAGAGGGGAAGAAGTGCAGACTCACATTCTAAGAGGCCACCAAGAAAAAGGGTCAGTGTATAGACAAACCAAAGGGCAAGGAGTGCTGACTCACATGCTACGAGGCCATGAAGAAAGAGGGTCAGCGCATAGACAAACCAGAGGGCAAGGAGTGCAGACTCACATCCTAGGAGGCCACCAAGAAAGAGGGTCAGAACGTCGACAAACCAGAGGGCAAGGAGTGCAGACTCACATACTAGGAGGCCATCAAGAAAGAGGGTCAGCACATAAACAACCCAGAGGGCAAGAAGTGTAGACTCACAAGCTGGGAGGCCACCAAGAAAGAGGGTCAGAGGATCGACAAACCAGAGGGCAAGGAGTACAGACTCACAATCTAGGAGGCCACCAAGAAAGAGGATCAGTGGATCGACAAACCAAAGAGCAAGGAGCGCAGACTCACAGCCTAGGAGGCCACCAAGAAAGAGGGTCAGTGGATCAACAAAGCAGAGGGCAAGGAGTGCAGACTCACATCCTAGGAGAACACCAAGAAAGAGGGTCAGTGGATTGACAAACCAGAGGGCAAGGAGTGCAGACTCACATACTAGGAGAACACCAAGAAAGAGGGTCAGTGGATCGACAAACTGGAGGGCAAGAAGTGCAGACTCACATACTAGGAGAACACCAAGAAAGAGGGTCAGTGGATCGACAAACCAAAGGGCAAGAAGTGCAGACTCACATCCTAGGAGGCCACCAAGAAAGAGGGTCAGTGGATCGACAAACTGGAGGGCAAGGAGTGCAGACTCACATCCTAGGAGGCCACCAAGAAAGAGGGTCAGTGGATCGACAAACTGGAGGGCAAGGAGTGCAGACTCACATCCTAGAAGGCCACCAAGAAAGAGGGTCAGTGGATCAACAAACCAAAGAGCAAGATGCGCAGACTCACATCCTAAGAGGCCACCAAGAAAGAGGGTCAGCACATCAATAAGCCAGAGAGCAAGGAGTGCAGACTCACAGGCTAGGCGGCCACCAAGAAAGAGGGTCAGTGCATCGACAAACCAGAGGGCAAGGAGTACAGACTCACAATCTAGGAGGCCACCAAGAAAGAGGATCAGTGGATCGACAAACCAAAGGGCAAGGAGCGCAGACTCACAGCCTAGGAGGCCACCAAGAAAGAGGGTCAGTGGATCGACAAACCAGAGGGCAAGGAGTACAGACTCACAATCTAGGAGGCCACCAAGAAAGAGGGTCAGTGGATCGACAAACCAAAGGGCAAGGAGCGCAGGCTCACAGCCTAGGAGGCCACCAAGAAAGAGGGTCAGTGGATCGACAAACCAGAGGGCAAGGAGTACAGACTCACAATCTAGGAGGCCACCAAGAAAGAGGATCAGTGGATCGACAAACCAAAGAGCAAGGAGCGCAGACTCACAGGCTAGGAGGCCACCAAGAAAGAGGGTCAGTGGATCAACAAAGCAGAGGGCAAGGAGTGCAGACTCACAGCCTAGGAGGCCACCAAGAAAGAGGGTCAGTGGATCGACAAAGCAGAGGGCAAGGAGTGCAAACTCACATGCTAGGAGAACATCAAGAAAGAGGGTCAATGCATCGACAAACCAGAGAGCAAGGAGTGCAGACTCACAGGCTGGGAGGCCACCAAGAAAAGGGTCAGTGCATCGATAAACCAGAGGGCAAGAAATGCAGACTCACATCCTAGGTGAACACCAAGAAAGAGGGTCAATGCATCGACAAACCAGGGAGCAAGGAGTGCAGACTCACATCCTGGGAGGCCACCAAGAAAGAGGGTCAGTGGATCGACAAACCAGAGGGCAAGGAGTGCAGACTCACATCCTAGGAGGCCACCAAGAGACAGGGTCAGCGCATCGACAAACCAGAGAGCAAAGAAGTGCAGACTCACATAATGCCAGAGATGAGGATACCAGTTCCAAACAAACTTTGCCAGCCTTATTTCCGCTGTAATTCATTTATAAAAATTATCAATAGTACTATATCGACAATTAATAAATCCTACCCAAGTTGTTGCTATATCAAGAAAAACTCATGTCAATAATCCTTCCCCCACATCACAGCAAAAGCACCTACCTTGTATAATGACACAGCCTGTCTCTAAAGTCATTTCTGACAACTGATGTTAGCCAACCCTAAACTCATCCAGATAAAAAATCTACCTTTTCAGCATCTCCTTTATTCTCAACTTGAGGTTTACTTCCTGAACACTAGTTAACAGCCATTTCAAAGTGTCACTGTTCAATGCCTTCATTGTCTGCTCAAGAATATCTGCACATTCTGCATTTTCTTTATGCATGTCTTTGATGGATCATGGCTCAGGAAATCGAGAGACACGACTTAGAAGTGTGAGCACTCACCCTTGAGATATACTATTCCTTGAGGTGGATATTCTCGATTCATGAATCGATGTAAATGTTTCTGGTCAAAGTGTTTGCGGGCTTGATGAGGAGCCTCCAATAAAGCATCCTCTGGTGAGCATGTCTCTTGAAGTTTATGAAAGGCATCAGATTCTTGGCTTTCGAATTTGGTGAATATTAAGATCACTGGCACTGAGAAGCATCATTATCGCACAAGAGAATGATTTGGAAACAAATATGTACCGCCATTTGGATCAATTTTATCGAAGAATTGCTCCTCTGCAGCAGTCACCAAACGAGCATTGTCAGTCGGAATGCAGTACCTATTGTGGATCAAAGTTCACAGGATTGCAGAATGAATCTGAAATTCACTTACCAGATCGCATGGAGTTTGTGCGGTAATGACCTCGCGTTAGCCCGTTCAGATATGAAGGCCTGAATGGTTTCCATTTCATTTGTAGTACCAGCTTCAATGCCACGCGAGTCATGAAACACAAATCCACGATTGCTACTGAAAACTAATTCGTTTGTAATATCGTGAACGCCGCGCTGAAGAGTCATTAGCACAGATTGGTAGAGATATGAAGATACACACTCCTGTGGATGGATCGACCTGAAGGAATTAAAGAATGAGTCAAGACTCGAGACTTACATAGGGCCGAAGAGGACACTCACTCTTCCATCCGCGGATTGCGCAATAGATCTCAGAATGGTCGTCTTTCCGGCATTCGGTCGACCGATGACTAGTGCTCGAAATCTCCCAATCTTCTGTCGTATTGTCTGGGCCTCAGAATCCATTGTAGAGCTCTGCCAAAGATGAGGAGATACAAACAGAAGCGGAGGTTCGACCACTTACTACACAGGTGTCCGGGTACCCAGCGACTATCTGACAGAATGAGGGGAGGGTAGAGGAAAGTGCCTTCAAGGCGAATTGTTGTTGCCTCAAGTTTTTCAAACTCAGAAACCCTCTGCCCGTTAACCCCCGAAACTGTCATGTTGACACTCAGACCGTGTCCAGGTGACTGTTCGTATGTTGCCTCGTGTTGCTGCGCATCCCAAAATTATGTAGCGACATTGTGAGCCGCTTGCCATCCAAGAAAGCCATGTGCAGAATCCGCATGTATTCTCTTCTGACTTGAATGAACGAGTACAGTACGTTACGTGTAGCATCATAGTGATGACGGAAACAGCACCAGTTCCATATGACGAAGGCTCTGGCTGTGTACATGCGAACCACCGGACATAGCTGGACCTGATGACATGCCAGAAGAGACGCCTGACATACTGTGACCATGGCCAGCGCCAATAGGAACGTCGCATTCCGAAAGGATATCGAGAGGGAGGGCCGATAGGTTGACCGAGCGAAGACATGGATCCAGATGCGCGCCCTGAAGAAGGGTCCTCGCTGTCGTCGATGGCATCCTCATCCTCATCCTCGTCGTCGTCGTCGTCGTCGTCTTCCTCGTCTTCTTCTTCCTCCTCCTCCTCTCCCTCTGCACTTCCGCTTCCGCTCCCACTGACAGTGTCCGCACTGCTGGAACCAGATTTCGAGTTCTTGCTGCCGCTAGATTTGCTCGAACGACTGTTCCGAGTGCCAGGGAACGGCCTGAATCCTTCGACGACACCTGACCGGCTCCTGGCCTCGAGAACGGTTATGAGAAGCTCAGCAGCGGGGCAGTACCAGTCGATGACCCAGGAATTTTATCCTTCGAATTCCGTTTCGCCATCTTCGGCGCCTCCAAACCCGTAAACATGCTCGTCGATGCCGTTGGTTGCGTCTGCTGGAACTGCAGCGGTTCGATGGTAGGGTGATGCGGTGCTGCCGCTTCGGAGGTCGAGGCAGGAGCAGCGAACAAATCTCGGTGCAGTATACCCCTTCGCGTGGGCGAACCGGGGGTCGGGAAACCAACTGCAGCGAGTACACACTCGTCCTCGTCCCCTTCTCGTTCGAAGTCGAAGGTTCTTTGCCCTTGGAGGAGCTCTTCCGCTTGTGATGCAGATTCCTATACCGCCGGCTTCTCTGCCCATGTCCGACCACGGGCACACCAGACGCCGTCGACCAACGTAACACACCGGCACTGCTATCCGAACGGCTCTTCTGAACCGTGAGGCAGAACTCGAATGAATCTTGTACGCGCATTCGTGTGGATTCTCGCCATTCCCATGGTAGCTCGTCTCCGCCATATTCGGTATTGCCCTCTCCTGGATGGTAGAAGCTATCTCGGTAGGCACCGTATTCCGATGCACCCTCGGAATACACTGAACGTGTCTTCTCCTGTTCCGATTCCTCCCATTTGTGTCGAGGTCCGCAGATACCACCTATTCGCTGGTTAGAAGAGAGCCAGAGACCAAATCCTAAAAAATTCAGAATCAGGCCGTTGAATAAATATTACACGATAGTTCGAATATAACGCACCAAGAAACGAGAAGAATCAAAACCTTCCAGGCTGTCCATGACGCGTTGGCAATGAGGACATCTCTGGCATAGTCTGTTAGGGCACCGTCGTTTCTGAAGAATGTTGCATCTCTCTTTTGCTGATAGCGCCAGCATTGACAAAAGCAAAATTCGGAGGCGGGCTCTACGATGCTGGCCCCCAGACCAGGATGGTTCTTGTCGCTGACATTGATAAACAAGAGGCAATCTTGGCCTTGTAGTCGTTAGCCAGGCCTCCCATGTTTTCGTAGACAATCTTCTCGGCCTCATGGGCCTTTTCGGATACCAGCTCTACTGCTGCGGGGAGAAAATTATGGGCGAGATATAAGAAGAAGACAGAGGAACTGCGCACAAAAAGCAGAATCATGGACTAGACCATCGTAAATCAACTGGACACACCTGTCCCTTGTCTTATCACCGGTTAAGGTGACCCCATCTGCCTTTGCGCTTCGGCAGCTGGCAGAGGCTCCAAGGGGTGCATCAGGCGTCACCGAGGCCTTTTTGTCTGCTTGTCTACGTCAATGAAGCTCAGGGGAACAAAGGCGCTGAGTGTCGCACCTGAATATAGGCCTGAATCACTGTCGGCTTTGTGATTCGACCCCTTCAACTTGGCTTTTTCTACTGCCCTCTTCCACTGGCTGACGATCTCCTTCGCCAGATTGGCAACCGCCTTCGCCTTGTGCATCCTCAACTTCCCAACCGCTAACCCGACCTTGGTTTCCTGTCGGATGGATCACGAAATGTCGGCAACCCAAATAGAAAAGGGAGGAGCAAAAGTTGGAGGAGCAACACCCACCCTTAGGATTGCTTCAGTGACATGTTTTCGTTGCTTCAACACTGTCAGTATAGACAGGAAATCCTAGGAGAAAAAATCAACGTGAACGGGTTTCCGAAGAGAAGAGAAAGGTTGACGCGTACCTGCTCAGTCTCAGCGCTTTGCAACTGTTTTACAGCGTCGTTGAGCTCTTGTACCTCCGACATCTCTCGTGCTACCGATTTCTAAAGCCGAGTACGAAAACGATAACTTGTCTTCTTAGGGGGGGATTCGAACAACGTAAATTCTTTCAAGGTCCCTCAGTGTTCAGTGCAGAAGACCACGTTTTGAATATGTAATGGGTACGCTGAACGTTGAGTTGACGATGTGAACTTTGAGCGTTGAAAGGGTCAGAATTTTCAATGAAACAGAGAGGACAGAGGAGTCCGAAATAAATTTTCAGACTCGTCAGATGATTCGGACTCCGATTCTCTGACTCGCATCGAGCCTCCTCCCATTCCTGAAACTGTTTTTCGTCGTGAGGGTAAATGATGAATAAAGTCAGAACTGGATAGACTTAGATTATGATAGAACAATGGGAGGTGACGAGCTCGCGATGAAAGGAGACTAGAAGCCAAGGATCTATGGATAAGGAGGTAATAATGTAACGGTAAGCGGGATAGAGGGATTAATATTTTGTTGAAGCGTGAGTGTGGAAATGGTAGCCGAGTACAGGTGTCGCACGAGTTCATGTTGTCATGAGGTGGTCGGTTTTTCGATGAGGAACTTGTAAGTAACGGTGTGAAGGTCATAAAACGTTTGAAACGTGGGGGTAAATGAAGATGGCGGCAGAACGAAATATCCAATCATAGTGGAGAAGGCCGTATTAAATTTGGATGATAGTTCGTTGTTCGTTTGTCGCGATATGGATGTGATGGTAGACAAATGAATCAAATACGTGCTTTAGACGTCTGACTTCTAGCAGGTGTGGAGTACTTTAGGAGGAGTGTCGGATTCGTGATGTCCCGTCGACCGATTTCCGAGGAATGACAGATTAAGTGAAGGCCTAATAAAGAGGCGATCAGCAAAGAATAAGTACACACACAATGAATTTGGGCGACTGACTGTGGGCGTAACACCTTCTTACCTCCATCCCACACCAATAGGTTCAGGCCGCACCAAAAAACATCTAGGATCACATAATCCTCCAAGCACCACCAGCCCCCATATCTTCTCCAGGTCGTTCAACCATGCCGCCCGACCGCAACGCAGGTCCAACAGCGCCAGCGGTTCCCCAACTACTAGATGGCACGGTTCGCTGGCCACTGCTATCCGTCGCGGTCGTGTTACCTCGATGGTCGCAGCGGCAGTCACAAAACTGCCAGCAGCGGTGCTGATATCAGGTGGGCTGTCGCTGCTGGTGGTCGCTCCATCGTGAGGCTGTTGCGATGGCCCCCATCTAGATCTGCGTGCTGAGGGTACGAGCAAGCCACGCTGGTTCCATGGAATGTCAACGCCGTGTCGTGGTGGGGAAGGATCTCGGACAGAAGGCGCGTGCTCAGCAGATGGGCCAGGCACTGAAGTTGTCCGGCTGGCGGTGTGGTCTGATGCTTCCAGCGAATATAAAGAAGTCATAGAAAGAGATTGAGACAGTGGGTCGCCGCACAGTCGGGAATGCAACAGGCGCTGAATGCATACTCAAAGCTGCCATCGCAGCAGCAGCAGAGGAGGAAGAAGCACCGGTACTGGTACGACCACGACCTTGCCCCTGCGCTCGAGGATGTCGCGGTGGCATCGGTATCCCATTTCCATGATCCGCACTGCTGCTTCCCTGACTGAGACTCGCCCGTTCTCTACCCGCTTCCGAGTCTGTCGATTCGCGGTTACCAGTGCTGTGAGTCAAGCGTAGGCATAACATTTCAATGGGGCAGCTGTCATGCGGGCGGTGGTTGCGGTTCACAAATCCCAGTTCTTAGGCCATCTCCAGACAATGTTGTTTGTAGACGTCGGACTTGTGCAGGAAACATTGATGGAGGCGGCAGAGTAGCAGAGGTGAAACGACCGGGGGTCGCGTTTGAGGATGAAAACGCAATTGAATTGTACAGTCAGCGTGTCTGTTTTCCTCTGAAAGTGATACCTTGAACTCACCTGCTGAGGCTCAGAGGGAACCTCGGATTGTAAAAAATCCGCAACAGTGGGATTCGCGCGCTGATGATAAGTAAATCAAATATTCAAACAGATGGGGTGCCATAACCAGATTACGGGTGCATTGGCCAGACCAGTCTCATCTGTCGTCGATGTGCTGGGCGAGATGAAGGGACGACGACAGTTATCTAGGGTCACGACGACCAACGGTGAGGAAGACTGAAACAAGGGCACGTCGTAAGGGATTGAGTTCGGACCGAATTTCTGATCTGATTCGTGGGAGCTTTGCTACTACGAGTCAACGTTGACCTTCAAGTTGAACACCAGCAACGATGGCAAGACAACGGCGGCAAATGGGATACCGAAAGGCGAGTCTCTCAACAAACCATGTTATACAGGCGTATAAATATGTTATTAACGTCCGCTTTAAATTTAGGAGATCATAATTGGTGGTGACTTACGAAGGTCTATCACCGCCTCATGCAAGCCTCATGTCATCCAGGTTCCTGGAACTTTGTTGATGGGAAAGTAAGGTGCTTGTAACGGATTATAGTAAGTAACCTCATCCCTTTTGACCATGGCGAGCCCGTCGCTTGATAACATTTTCAAGGAATGTCCGAGGTATGGGATCATTTTATTTCGACCAGGCTGTACTATGTGCTAATCGCCTCTAGGTTTCGCATCTTGATATCAGGAAAGGTAACTGGTCTAAGAAAATCTCAAGTTCGGACCCTCTCAAGCGTTGAACAGACGGGCGTTGGGAAAACGACCCTCATCAAGGAAACGTTCAATATCGACCAACTCGAGGTTTGCATTACATATCGAGTACTTGTGTGAATCGAAACTGATGCTGGTGTAGGAATCCGATAAAGATCGGGGGAAATGCGACATCGAGCAGGAGATCTCCTCATCGCAAAACGACCTTTTTGTACTGCATGATTCTCAGGGATTCGAAGCTGGCGAAGTCGACAATTTCAACACGGTGAAGACCTTCATTGATAGTCGAGCACGAATGCCTGAGATCAAGGATCGATTGCACGCCGTATGGTAGGTTGTTTATCCTGCACACGAGAACATCGCTTATCTACGTCCATCCAGGCTATGCATACAAATTCCTCACGTTGATGGCCGCCTCATAGAGACTGGTGACGAAGAGTTCTTGAAGCTACCATTTGATGATCGTGCGTACTCACCTCTGTCAGTTTGTTTTATTCATCTCATCCTCTCTTGGTTCCTGATCCCTAGTCCCGGTCGTTATCGTCTTCACACAATACGACCGACTCTATCACCAATTCTCCTATGATCTAGCCAGATCCGGAGAGCTTCAAAACAAGACTGCCGAAGAGCGGAATGAACGAATTGAGCAGGAATCGGAAAGATATTTTCAAAAGAATTGCATCGAGCAACTCAAAAGCATCAAGCATCAACCAAAGCGGATGAAATGGGTCAAGGTTTCCAGTAGGCTTACAGCTTATTTTACCTGTCTCTTTTATTTACGCATTGCAGGTCGGCCAAATCATCGCAAGACTCTCAAAGTGCTGACCGACGTCACAGAAGAACTAGTTCGCAACCATGTCCGAGAGTCAGCGTGGGTTGTAATGGCTGCTGCTCAGAGGGTCAATGCCGATACGAAGGTCAAGAGCTGTATCGCGTGAGCTCTCCGTTAATTTTTTGACATTCGACCTGACCTTTTTTCCCTATAGCGTCGGCATGCAAAGTGGCTATTCTATCTGCTCCATTCCCGAAAAAGTTCTGACGTCTTCCTAGAGTACTGGCGTGGCCTCGCAGCAGGCACTTATTTTGCTGACCGTCGTCTTGATGCCTGCATTGGCGTCATCCACCAGGATATTGTCGGGATCTGGAACTTCAGGGATGATGAAGAGGTATCGTTTTGCATTCGTTTGGGAGATTCTTTCTCAAATTCGATCCAGATTTTGCATCGTCCATCGTTTATGAATGTTGTGCTCTTACTGGTACAAGATCTGGCCGATCCCAGTGGCTCGAGTCCAGGTTCTGATACGTATGTCCCTTTTTTTTCCCGGGTTTTGACCGCTCATATGTATCTCAGCATAAAAAATCTCGAGGCTATCAAGGCGGCTCTAGGCGTAGCGACACCCATATCTGGCCCACTCGCACCATTGGTCGCGTCAGTCGGTCTTTCCATGATGTTCGCCAAGTGGCTCTCCGATATGTACAACAGCACGTAAGCCCGACACTTGCTCTATATCTTTCGTGTTCCAACTTACTCTCCCTAACAGCCCCGGCGTCCTCCGTTGCCTTATGGGATATATCGTTGACATCACGATCGTGCTGGAAGTCCTGTTCTGGCTCAAAATCGCGCAGCCTCAACGACCGTCCATTTGTGAAGAAGACCTCATTGCGGCGTTCAACCATTACCAAGGGTCTGTAGGCCATCTCGAAGTGCATCAACAAATCCGTAGATATGTTGATAATATGACGCTGATCGACCACATCAATCCGAACGACAATACTCACGTCGAGGTTGAGCGACTGATAAACTCTCACCGTCGTATATTGGTAGACACCCTCACGCCGGGCACAAAAAGTGACGCTACACCGACAGCAGTGTCACCACCACAAAATTCGCCGACACCTAAAACGCAACCAAGCTCAATCCCAGTTGTACCCACAAGTAAACATGAAGTGAGTTTTGCGCAACAACAAGAAAGGCTAAAGAGCTAAAGAGGATATAGGAGCGTGGTACCGACAGCCACAGCGAAGGTTCTACACCTTCCAAGAAGAAGCCGAAAACTTCTCGTTTTCTTCGATTTTGGAAGAAATGACGTTGACCGGTCTAACTTTTATCATTCTGCAGCTATTGGACTGAATAAATAGAAACCCCTTTCTTAGTCTATCGGTGTCATTGATTCGGCGCGTTTGTGTTACCAGTATTCTAATCAATTCAGCCATCGTGACTAGCTGGTGTCGGTCTATGGAGGCACCTTATGCGTTACAACCCCAAGAAAACTCTGTTTAGTACACGAACTTGAACACAAATAGACCACAGTCCTCGTCGCTTCCAATGCAGCTGAACACAGTGAGCTCCAATAACGTCTGCCGGGTAACCTTCGTGGGATGGAACCTAGATGTGAGAGGTGGTTGCTTGTGCCAGGACTGAGGCTAATAAGGGCAAGGGCGCTGAGGACAAGGTCCTTGAGGATATATATGCACGACGAAGATGGCGATGTGTCGAACGCGAGGCAAAGGTTGAACAACGATTTCCGCTGCTGATGTTATTGCTCGGATCTCATGGGGTGCCATGAAAAAAAATAATCGACGCTTGACTGATGTGGCTCAACGTTTCGAACCTCAGACACCTAACTTCGGGCAAGTACATCGCTCTCGGATGGTTACCACTGACTCGCCAAGGGGGGCGGACTGGATTTGAACAACCCATGTGGACGTTCTATCAGGTTCAGAACAATAAGATCGAGAACAACAGCCCAAAGTGACGTGAAAATCACACCTTCAACAATTCCTTCGATAACCGGCGCCGCCTTGATCTTCTCTCGTTCTAGTGGATCATTCTTGAGGGAAAACAAATGGGTGGCGGACTTCGAAAGAAAAGCCCAGATCTTCGGCCTTCGACGTTTCAAAGCAAAATCGGAAGGAGATTGAAGGCCAGCTTCTACGACCGTAGTAGGTCGCGTTCACGGTCATGCTGAACGGAACCGAGTCAATACTGTGACTTTGGTCGTTGAAAGCCTCATGTATATGTTACTCTGGTCGACTCGCGATGAGCAAGCAGAGCAGGATCCGTTTTATCGCTGCGAAAAGGCCGTGACGATTCGTCCAGCCCATCCAGGATAATTAACCTCGGACGGACGAGAACGAGGAATAGGCGCAAGTGTCTCATCAGTCGCGACAGCATTCATCGATTTGACGACGAGTACCTGAATCCACGCTTGAATCGACCGCGAGAAAAGAGGGCTGGGGTCCTGCTTCGAAGGGTCTTTAAGCAGTCCAAATTACGAGGTCGGATTTCAGGTATGCATATGTTGGCAAATGTCAGTCGCCACCAACTTGTCGTTCCGTCCAGGTGCATTCCTAGAAAGTAGCGGGAAAAAGCACCGCTTTCTCAAAGTTAGAAGTAGGCGAGCTATTGTTCTCCCTCCGCGTCCGAGTCGCAGCCGGTGGGGATCGGCTCCTGGTATCCCTGCAAGCGTCGACTATGATATTGACAACCGCGGCGGTGGTAATATGGGAGTTGTCGTTGGCGTTGCCAGTGGGATTGTTGGCGCTCCGTTGCCGTATAGGCTGAGATCCAAAGAACACTTTCAA
Source organism: Hebeloma cylindrosporum (assembly GCA_000827355.1). Taxonomy (NCBI): domain Eukaryota; kingdom Fungi; phylum Basidiomycota; class Agaricomycetes; order Agaricales; family Hymenogastraceae; genus Hebeloma; species Hebeloma cylindrosporum. Next base: position 734,926 of record KN831774.1, on the reverse strand, counting down.
ACTACCGATAAGCCTTTTGGAAGGAGAACCGCCAGGTTTTGTGGGAGAATAATCAAAAGCTGCATTGGGGGGAAAGCCGCCTGCTGTTAATGGCGTCGATATAGCTTCAGAGTCGGATGGAGGAAGAGGAGCGGAAGGAGGAGGAGGACGAGAAGCAATAGCGCTCGGCTCCTGCCGTACTTCTTTACGTTCTTGTTCATGCTCCAATTCCAATTCGACCGTCGTAGGCTGCTGCTGGACCGCCGCAACAGGTTGAAATTCGCTCCTTTTATGATAATGAAGAAAGAAATAGAACTTCCTCTTCTCCGTCGCCGCCGTGGTCATCGACTTCGACCTCGCCAACTACTCTTTCTCTCGCTCTCTCTGCTCCTTCAGCAGCTGCAGCCTCTCCTTCTCCTTTTTCTTCTCCAACTGTTTCCTCGCCTGAGTCATAAACCTCTCATTCTCCACCACCTCAAAATCTCCCTCACTCAACAACTTCTTCGTCTCGTTCCACTTCCCAACTCATCCTCTGCAACTCCTCTTCGGTTATCTGCTTGTCTAGCCTGCGTCGTTTCCCGTCGTCGAGATTCGAGGGCTGTAGTTGAGTCGTGCTCACGGTTGTGCTTGTACCTGTGCTTCTGCCTGAGGTAGGAACTGAGGCTGAGGGCGCGGCTGAGGCTGTGGCAACGGCATACCCACACCAGAAGAAGGCCGCGACCGAGGCTTCGAATACCTTCCGTATTGATTAGACACCGAAGACGACGGGCCAGCAGTAGGTATCCCTGGCGCATAAGTGTTTGCGCATTCTTCGGCCGCAAGGTGCGTTTCACCTGCTTGAAGCTCCGACTGAGCAGCTGCTAGCTTTGCGGAAGACGAAAACGACGAGGAAAGGGGGCCTGTGATAAATAAATAAATAGATTCGAGGTGGAACTAAAGAAAACGACGCACGAGAAGGCGACGGCGATGGCGACTCTCCGCCTGAACTAGACAAAGCAAGCGACGACGAAGACGGAAACCGCTGGTGGTTGAGAAGCAGCGACTCCCTGACGTTGCCTGACCCGTTTTTCTTCGAGTTGGACGCCTTGAACGAGGAAATATAAGACAAGAAAAGAAAGGCACAACACAACACACAGAATTTCCCGGTCTCGCACGATATTCCCCATTTCCTCCTCAGCATCCTTCAAGGACCGCATCGTCTCTCTCCACTCCTCCACACCCATACCGTTTCAAAGCCTCATCGACAGTCATCAGCGAACCCGCTATCGACATGACCCAGGCGTCGGCGAGGGGGCCGCATACGCGGTGAACGAGGCCAGGGAAGCATTTGAAGCATTTGAAGACTCGAGGAGCTGTGAAAGCTGTTTTGAATATTCCTTTTCTTGCTGGAGAAGATTCGAAAGCAAACGCGAGTCTGCTGGTCGATGCACCATGGAGGACGTTCTAAGATTTCAACCATCGCTTACTTCAGCACATGATGTCACCTTTTTATGATTGGCGCCTGTTAACTCCAGCGCCTAACTAAGTATTCCGTCGAATATAAAATGGAGGCAGGGGATAGAAGCACCTAGTGATAAAGTGGATAGTGTTCTATAAGTGTGAAAAAGCCGATCCAACGATCGACATTCTCACTCCAGTACTAAGGTATGCCCGTTACTCATACAATTTCCCTTCCCACTGACAACATTGTCAATGCTCCTCCCAAAACTGTATGTATTTGAGGTTCCTGCTTATCATAAAAACATAGGTCATTTATATACGTGGGGCCACATCGCGTAACTTGTCGATAGCCTGAGCCCCACATTCATACAGCAGAACAACGTGAATGAGCTCGCTTCGTCGTTAAAATCAACGAGTCCAGCGGTCCCATGGACGCTGAACATACTCCACGAGAACTCGAACTCGTCAAAGAGGCCCGTGTACCCTGCCGCAGCCAAAGTTGGACATATTTAATTCGATCTTTTCATATCTCAGCCAAGTCCCGACTCCCGAGTCATCTTTAACCTTGACGTAGTTCAAAAGCCCCTCCGGGCAAATCCAAAGTTCTTTCAACATACCTTCATCATTTCTCGAGCTTCTTCGAGGGAGGAACGGGTCACTGCAGAGCCTTGTCAGATTCTGGGGTTAGATGGCTGTGAGGGGTTGCGTTGTGGCCTGGAATGGCCGTGAACGAACATTGTCTAGGCGCTTCTCCGAATCATATCTGCTGTCTACATCAAGGGCGAAAATCCAAACAACTCGACCTGCTCACGCCGGAGCATTGAATGCACAGGTACTTAACTCATACTGGTGCATTCAAATTTCATCGGTGAAAAGCAAGAGAAGAGATGAATTGATCAAAAAATATTAATAGTACAGCATATCCCACAAAACCAGCACTTGTGCGCAACTCCAAACATTCATTTTTTGTGGGCTAAAAAAATGTAATGAGGGCTTGGCATGATAAAATATGGGTGTAAACGCACGCAAAAGATTGTTACAAATAATGTCACAAAGAGGTAAAGCAATCTGGCTTTCATATCGCTCATCATCTGAGTTTTCTCCAAGAATATTCTGAATTTCAGAAGATAGGTCTTGAAAAGCTGCTTGAATTTCTTGAGAGACAGATTTCACAGTGGCAGATTTAATATAAGATTTTGCTGCTTGATTGAGACGACCTTGAATTTTGCCATCAGGAAGGCAAAATGAGTGCTCAGAAGTTATTACAAGGGCTAGAAAAGGAATATGAGAAGAGAAAGTGAAGAGAGAAAAATCCATACAGGCAACAAAGCAGAGAGCATGAAGATTGTTGTCTTTGATGCCAAAGGCATAAGGCGTAGAACTTGACCAGGGAAATGTTTTAGAAACAAGTGGAGAGATAGCCAAGCTTGCGTCTTCCTTTATGTATTAAGAAACCCAGGTCAGTAGGGATCAACAGCAGAGTAATAAGACTAACATTCTGAAAAGCCAGAAAAAATATCAGGCCCAGAGATCTACCAGAAAGAAAGGACCAAGACTTACATTCTGAGAGGCAGTGAACATCATAGGTCAAAGCAAGGACTAACAAGAGAGGGAGGGGACAGACTCACCAGCTAGGAGATTATCAAGAAATTGAGTCAGGAACAAACAAAAGAGTGCAGACTCACATCCTAGCAAAGAGGCGCGTCAGTGTGTCGACAAACCAGAGAGCAAGCAGTGTAGACTCACATAGTGCCCGACATGAGGATACCACGTCCATATAAAATTTGCCAGCTTTATTCCCTCTGTAATTCATTTATGAAAATTATCAATAGTCCTATATCAATGATTCATAAATCCTACTCAAGTTGTTACTACATCAAAAATGACTCGTGTCAACAATTCTTCTCATTACAGCAAAAGTGCCTACCTTGCATACTGATGCAACGTCGCTCTAAAGCTATTCCTGATAACAGATGTTAGCCAAATGCAAACTCATCCACACAAAAAATCTACCTTTGCAGCATCTCCTTTATTCTCAATTTGGGGTCGACTTTCTGAACACTGGCTAACAGCCACTTCAAAGTATCATTGTTCAATGCCTTCATTGTTTGCTCAATAATATCGGCTCATGATGCATTTTCTTTATGCATTTCTTTCAAGTAGCTCAGCAAAGCAAGAGAAATGTCACGGAGGTGTGAGAACTCACCCTTGAGATATGCTATTGCCTTGGGTGCATATTTTCGATCAATGAATCGATGTAGGTGTTTCTGATCAAAGTCTTCGCGAGCTTGACGAGGAACCTCCTCCAGTAAAAGATCTACATTTGAGCACGGTTTTAGAAGTTTTCGAAATGCTTCAGCTTCTTCGCATTCAAATTTGGTGAATATTAAGACCACCGGCACTGAAAAATGTCAATACTACTCGGAAAAGGATTCAAGAAAAAAAAATGTACCGCCATCTGGATCAAGGTTATCGAAGAATCGCTCCTCCGCAAAAGTTACCAAACGAGAATTGTCAGTCGGAATGCAGTACCTATGGTAGATCAAAGATCGCAGGATTGTAGGATGAATCTCAAATCCAAAACGTACCAGATTGCGTGAAGCTTCTCCTCCAATGACATTGCATTAGCTCGTTCAGATATGAAGGCCTGGATATTTTCCATTTCAGTGGTAGAACCAGCTTCAATACCACCCGCTTCATGAAAAACAAATCCAGGATTGCTGCTGAAAACTAATTCATCTTTAACATTGTGAATTCCGCGCTGAAAGAAATCGTTAGCTCAGATTGGTAGAGCTACGTTGAAGATACACACTTCCTTGGATGGGTTATTCTGAAGAGAAAATCAAGGAATGACTCGAGACTAGAGGCGTAGAGGTGAAGCAGACACTCACTCCGCCATCTGCGGATTGCGCAATGCGTCTCAGGATGGTCGTCTTTCCGGCATTCGGTCGACCGATGATGAGTGCGCGAAATCTACCAACTTTCTCTGGTGTTTGCTGAACCTCGGAATTCATTGCGAAGGTCTACCAAAGATGAGGAGATACGAACAAAAAAGGGAAGATTAGAGCACTTACGACACAGACGTTCAGGTAGCCAGCGACTAAATATCAGACAGAAGGAGGGAAAAGTAAAAGGTAAAGGAAGGATTGCGAATTGCGAATTGCTTTTGCCCCACCTTATTCAAACTCAGAACAAAGGCTCTGCCCATTTGACGCTCAAATTCGACGGATGTTGTTCTGAGAATGGAGATCGTGTGTTGCCTCCTGTTGGCGCGCATCATGATCCAGCGATGGTTATTTGGGAAAGTGGGTCCGGGAGGGATTACAAAGTCTGTATTATGACTGGATTCTGACTTCGAAACAAAATGAGCAAGGCGAGATGGTAAGGTACCCGCCATATTCGTCACTCGGCCTTGAACTTCTTCTATGCCCACGTTTTTTCCCATGCACTTTCACCACCTGTTTCAGTACATATAACCTATTACAAGAACCATAACTTCGTACATCAGGATTTTATCATTTATGGTTGATATAGTAGGCTCACATCCTTTCCCATCGTGAATGGAAATCTTCCCGCATCGTATCCCTGATAACTAAATTTTCGCATTTGAAAGCATGACGGCCCATCTTCCCTTGGTATCAACAACAGGCAAGGACACACCCGCGACCTGGCCGCGCAAACATAAGTATTGCCGGCATGGTTTTTCGTATATTTCAGAGGCGTACCTTGCGTATACTGTCGGTGCTCGACACTAGATCTGAGTTATAACCGCGAAATTCAAGGCTGTGAGATGCCTGTCGCTTTCGACCTAGGTATTAATGGAAAGTCGAAAGATGCTTCCAGCGGGATATCGTAGCGACTAATCGCGGCCTTGTCGACCCATGCATTGTAGAAGATTCTGCATATCGATGATTATCACGCGGAGGAAGAAATGATTGTGGTCCACCAAAAACGATCGAAGTGAACATGCAAATGGTAAAGCAGTCAAATTAGAAATACATCTTCATGAAGTAAAGGAAAAAGGGGTCAGTCATTACCATCTGGAAGTGCGAGGAGAAACGTACTTACCCTTCTAGAATACAATAATGACGGTAGTCGTCGGATATCTGCTCATATTTTCCAATCCATCATGTAGAGAGAGCCTTGGGCGCGGGCTCGTCAGCGATGGTAAGCTTCTCCAATGCATCCTCGAAAAGATCCTCATCACTGTCTTCATCACTCGTCTCCTCTTCCTCTTCCTCTTCGTCGTCCGGAGGCTCATCCTCATAATCAAGCTATCCAATGAATACATATCAATAACAGAGACACACAAGATTGACGAAGCACACGTACCGGATCATATATCACTCGGATAATGAGGCTGCAGCTCGGACATGTAGCGATGTCTTCGTAGTTTGCGAGTTGGCTTCGGGAGATCTCGAAGCGGTCTCCGCATGGACAAGGGTAGTGATAAACCCTCTTTTCCTCGTCCCAAGCCATGTCCTCTATTTCGATCTCGTCGTAGTATGCACCCATAGTGATGTTTGATTGTTGATTGTGGATACAGTCACAATTGTTTCGGTTCCGTAGGCTATTTCGCCCTGAGTTTCCGTCGGAGAAGACGAACCAGAGAGGTAGATTATGGTATGTGGGATTTATGATACAGATTCCGTCGCTTCGGCGAAAGAACGCAAGGTGAGAGTTAGGTCAAAGGAGGCATTTATCAAACTTTGGAAAAGCGGTGCCCTTGAGATCGTCAGGATCGTGGGAACGTCTCAATTTTTTGTCAACGTTCCGGGCCGCCTTGTCCCACAGCCTTGTTACTGTAGGTTCCCGCCCCTCTTGCTATAGTGCACAGCTTTCTGTCTTGTTTATTATGGTGTTCAAGTACGGGATCGTCGAACAAATCCCTCCATGCCTACCCACGACCTCCCCCTTGAGCTCTGGCTCGAAATTCTGTCCTATCTCCCGCGGAGCACTTTGCACAGGATGATTGGCGTTAACCGGATCTTGTTCGAGCTTGCATTGGATGAGAAATACGAGGAGATCAAATTTATGGCCGATACTACGGAAATGGGGTATATGTTTCGACAGCTGGAGCAGTGAGTACCCCCAAGTTTAATGAATTCATTGGCGACTTAAATTCCCATGTTGAAATGAAGGTCCGCCAGCATTGCAAGACGTGTAAAGCGACTTGTTATACGACCAACATTTCTTCCTGCTATGGACATCGACTACGTAGAGAACGCAGTCTCCTCGAAACTTCCTGCGAAAGCCAACTTTTTAAATTGCTTCAGGTCCAGCACTGTCCACATAGAAGAACCCTTTGTAGCCAAGAAAGAAGATAGCACAGAGGAAATTCTCCGATCTGGGAAAAGGGCGTTGAAGTGTTGTTCCAATATTCAAGAGCTCACCGTTGTCCTTCATGACCATACACTCACATCCTCTTTTTCATCCTTCCTCAGCTCACTGTGGAAAGCGGATTCAATCGGACCTCGTCTGCGTAAATTACATATGCATATGACCCTCTCGAAGTTTCCCATATTTCTCAACCCTCTCATCAATTCTCCGGGGCATCTTCGTAACCTCGACGCTTTTTCGATTGACTTTGCCCCGAGCCGCTTTGATGTCGCTTTCGATTACGAGCAGAGCAAGGAAGCAGCTCGCGATTCCTACCGTGCATTAGCCCCGCTCCGCTCATTCTGCTGGTCGTTGAAACAGTCCCTGACAGCTATCAGCATTTCTTCGCACAATACCCACGATTTCGCCACGTTCCTCAATGACCTTCCGCCTCACTTCCCAAACCTCAAGAAAGTCGAACTTCTTGCAATATTTTCTCTCGAAGCACATCAAATTGCTCCTCTTTTCCGATTCCTCTCAGATCACTCAGCCCAGCTGGAGGAGGTCATGATCAAACCATACCCACGCCAAATCTCGTTCAATCACAGCGACGATTCATACGCGGCTTGGATTAGCGATTGTGTTCCCAATGGTTTTGGGACGCTTGTTTTCCCACAACTCGCGACCTTCGCGGTGGGACTGCGTGAGCACCCAAAAAGACACCCAGACTGGAGTCGCTGGGCCGGTCGGAATGCGAAGCCAGTCCCGAATTTGAGTGTCATGGCGCCGAAACTAACGCGATTTATTATGAATGACCTCGCTTTATCGTTCGAACGGCTCAGCGACATCCTGGGCACCCTCGCTCCTGGTTTAGAAGGCATCGAGTTCGTGGCGACCGTTCTGTCGCCACAACTTTTCGACCTCTTGGCATCCAAGGTTCCTTCAGTCGAGATGCTCGCGGTGGAGTACAAAGCAATATCAGACTTTAACATCACCTCACAAAATCAAGGTTCCTCGGTAAGTCGACTCCCATCTCGCCTGCATTCCCCCCACATCTGACGTTTATCTTCTAGGCCCCAGGATTTCTGGAGGCCATGCGCGCTCGAAGGTATCCGCATTGGAACCTTAAGCTCCTGCGCATCACTACGATGTCGTCTTGTGGGCAACCCCATCCGAATGTTTGGCTAATGAAGAATGCAGCTGAGGCCTTCTCATTGGAAGTGCAGATCGATGCGACCTATAGATGTTGTTGTGGCGATGCTTTACGCTCCACGTAGCGTCCTTGAGGCTAGTACGATGACCTTGGTTTTTTTTGCCTTGAGCTACTTTCCGTAGCTTTGCTGTATCAAATTTCTGTTTTTCCTCAGCGCGATTCAACCTTCTTCTAAAATTAGCTTGAATATTTGAATCTTAAAGCAGGTCACCGCATCTTGACCATCCATCGCGAATCATTGCCGTACAGGTTGTACGTGCCAGTATGTTTTCCGGGATCTACTTCTTACCAAGGCCAAGCGCGTACAGTTAACGCTGAATCTAATCTAATCTGATTCTAATCGCGTCATTTTTGTTCGTAATTAGTTTCATGTCCGCACCGTGGTCCAAATTCTCACCATGCTTGAGTCCCGGACGATGCCAAAGCTGCTTCGGCTATCCATCCGGCCTACGCAACTCTTTCTCTATCCACCATCATGTCCTCCCCCTCGCCCAGGGGACAATCTCATCTAATAAGGACAGAAACCAGGACCAGTGACGATGAACGAGAGCCTCTCTTAGCGAATGAATCGACAGTGCCAACGAAAGAAGACGGCGACGACATTGACTGGAGGTGGTACGCGTTCTATGGAGTGCTGACTGTGGTGGGGGTAGCTCTGCTTGCACTGCTTATCAAGGGATTCATTGATTCTGGAGACACGGATGTGAGCGGACCTCCTGGGCCTCGGGATGCTGAAGTTGAACGAACCTTTGGATTCTCTAGTTCGACCTCGCTGGTGCCTTGAAAAGCGCGCTGGGTGGTGGACTGAGCGGCGCTGCAGGTGCGTTTCCGTCTTTATGCCCAATTCTCACCGTTCATTAATATCGTGACTGTGTATGAATAGCTATGGTGCTACAGGTCCTTACACTTATGGTAAGCTCCCTCCCACGCAGCGGACTCGTTCTAACGCCAAATTTATAACTTTTGTTTTCACTTTAGCCCTTACGTACCGTGATGAACTACCAGTACCGATATGGTACATCCACCACACAGGCAATACATACCCTCCACGCCGATGGTGGCTGGACGAGATACTACCAAGGGCTCATTGCCGCACTCGTACAGGGGCCTGTGTCGCGATTTGGTGACACCGCAGCGAATGCTGGTATTCTTGCGCTCCTGCAGTCCAACACCTATATGAAGAATCTCCCATATCTCGTCCAAACGGCGTTCGCATCTTTGGCTGCAGCAATGTTCAGGATGATCCTCACACCCATTGATACTCTAAAGACGACACTTCAAACGCAGGGTAAACCCGGCTGGAAGATCCTCAAAGCACGCGTGGGCTTTTCCTGTTTTGTAGATTTATAGAGGAGTATTTAATTCTGAATATAGGTCAAGAAGTATGGTATTGGTACACTGTGGTACGGAGCATTCGCCACCGCCGCCGCAACCTTTGTCGGTCATTATCCAGTACGTTTTCTCCTATAAACCATACCACACCATCATAACCTAACCGCAACTAACTATCAGTGGTTCGGGACATATAACTTTCTCGAAGGTCGCCTTCCAGCACCACACAGCACCCTTCAAACCCTTGGACGACGCGCTTTCATCGGTTTCGTCGCGTCCGTCGTGTCCGATACCACCTCCAACTCCCTCCGTGTCGTCAAGACGTACCGCCAGGTCAACGAGACGCGCATTGGCTATACCGCTGCCGCTCGCGCAGTCATTGCTGTCGATGGGGTAAAAGGACTATTCGGAAGAGGGCTGAAGACCAGGATCCTAGCCAATGGACTACAGGGACTTATGTTCTCCGTACTTTGGAGGTTCTTCATGGATCTGTGAGTCGTTTTTTTTTAAAAAGAAGAGGATGATTTGATCTAAGGAAATGGGCTAATGTACATGTATCATGCAGGTGGAACGATAAAACGACGTAAGAAAACAAGGTAGAGTAATAGACTAAAACGGACGCGAGTGATAGGAAGCGAGAGACTTGCATATGCATAAGTGGGGCCAGAATGGAGCGGTGGTCGACGATGATATCAAGGGAATTAGAAAATGAGAAATACGGTGTAGGACGTGTACTATTTATGCAAGAGAGGGGTATACATCCCAAGAAAGAGCGGGAGCTTTCGATGAGGGGTTTGAAATAGCCTCGACTTAAAGCGCGGACCCCTCACACCCCGCCATGTCCTCGACCTGCACATCAAGCCCATAATCCCTCAGCTCGATGAGTCGGATGAAAAATTCATCGTTGAGATATACGCAGGGGCGTACGCGGACGTGTTCGAGCTTCGCGAGCGTCGAGTCGCTCTCGTCGACGCGCAGACGCGACTGCAGCATGTCGATGAAAGTATCGAGCTCCCGTGCGGCTGCGTCGCTGACCGTCAGCTCGAGCTTCTGCAGCCGCGGGAGGAGCATCCCGTCCATGGCGTCGTTGGAGAAGAAGTTGCGCGTGAGCGCTTCTAAGAGGTAGCGCGTCACGGTCAAATCCAGCTGCGCACCTCTCGGCGTCGCCATTGTCGAGGGCGACGAGGTGGATGACGAGAGAACGATGAGATTGGTCAACGATGCGAGGTGCTTCAGCCCCTCTACGAGCTGATCGTCGGGCAAAGCTGTCTTGCGGAGGTGCAGCGTTTTGAGGGTTGGCAGCCTCGAGAGGAACTGGGTAAATTCTTCTCCGAACGTGGAATTTAGGTTGCAGATCGTAAGAGTCTCGAGACGCGGGAGCGTCAGGTGGGGGAAGAGCGCACTGAGATCGACGAATTCGTTCCATGGTGGCGTCATTATCGTCAGACTCGTCAAATAATTGTGCGATACGTATTGATATGTATCTAACAGGGCGGGAGATGGGGGCCCCGTCCACGGGCTGGGCGCGCCCTCGACGAATATCATGCTGATCTTGGATAATCGTTTCCCGCGGTGGAGGATATCGAGACAATCATCGATGTTTCCCGACAGTAGCGGGATGTCTTGGAGCTGAGCCCATGGGAACTTGAGGACCGTCGGCGAGAAGTTGACACATTCCAGCGACCGTAGCTGCGGTGCGATCTCAAACATATCTAAATTGCTGGATGTCGTGGACCCGAGGTTAACATCGTCACCCGTTCCGAGGCTGAGATCCGTGAGCATCGGGAGATGTTTCCGCACGCTGGCAAAGGATCTGAAGGCGCGAAATGGGAGGTAGAAAAACACTGCCCGCCACCGTTCCGAGTGCTGCATGAGTTTCTCAAGGACGATATGGGTGTCGGCGAACGGCGGCTCCTCCCAGAATACGTATATCGTGAGCGGAAACGCCCCGGATCTTTCGAGCCATGTATCAACTAGCTCCGACTTTGGTTGGGACGTCGCTCCGGTGAGCTGGATGGAGAGCCGCGACCACAGCTGGGGGTTGTTGATGGCGGCGGTGCGCCATCGCGTGCAGATCTTGGAGAGGAGGAGAGGAATCTGTATGGTGTTTGGTACATCCATCCGTTCATCGATACATAGGAGGAAAATTTCTGAGAGCAGTTCGATAGGCAGTGACCCCAAGGTACCGTACGGACGGTCCGATGGATTCGATGCCTGTAATACGTGCATTGTTGGGGCACAACCCACGGTCGCGTGGTTTCAGACAAGAGAAAGAAGGCTTTTGGGAAAGGTACACCTGGGAAGTCTGATCAGAAGAGAAATCCGATATGGGGTGTTCCAGGTCTGGTCGGGTGCATATGATATAGCTGCTTCCCAAACCACACACGATGATCGATCGATTAGCGTCGGAACCTGGGTACGGCGGTCCTGTATACGCCACAGATTAAACGTCCTGTCTGTGTGTTTTATTCCGGAGGCGGGGATGCTTCTTCCGCCGGCTATAGTTCTGGGGATGCAACGAGGTCGTTTAAACAAAGATTCTGGGGATCAGGAACAATCAGTCAGGATCGTCAGGGTAAAAGACTTCGGAAGAGGTTTCTGTACACTTATTGGAGGATATCCTCAAGACGATGACGGTATGCGGAAGAGATGTGCATGGGACATGGTGGTCGTCCGGGATTGAGATTTATAGATGATTGTCGATCAATTGATATACCAGAACCTAAATCATCCAATGAGGAGTAGTCAAGCGGCTCAATTCGTCCCCCGGGCATTTGATACGGGTTGAAGGAGAAAGCAAGTTTGAAAGGAGTGTCAAGGCCGCCCAAAGTTTATGTAAGCCTTCTGAACTTCCCTGTCACGTCGGCATTTCGGCACAATCGGTGGAATTCATCAATTTCCTAGCGTTGCGGTTTGTTGGTGGGATTGACGTACTTACAATGCAATAGAAGTGCATCTTTAAGAAATGAGTCCGCAACATACTAACCATAAATTTGTTGTAAATTTGAGCCCTGAGAGAATCACAAGAAATGAAGAACCGCTCGTAGTGCGTCCCGAATCACACGATCATAATTCGTTGAGGTTATCCGCTAACATGTCCATCTGAGCTTATCGGTAAATGCACGCTGGTGCTTTCCTTATCTGGGTTCGATTCCTGCTACTTGTTTTTTTTTCCTTCCGATGTGATTGTTTTTCCATTCGATGGTTTATATTGTCAAACATTTTATTGTTGGCGCCCCGCCGGCTGTGAACTTTATCTATATTTTCTCGTTTTCTAAAGCAAATCGCCCCCGGATCACGACCAAACGCATAGGCTGGTCTTGGTCGGAAACTATTCGAGCTTGCGCCTTTTTTATTTTATTTTTGGTACTTTTTTCGACCTTTTCCTGATTAGATTGGATTATCAAGCAAATGGGGGAAATTGGTACATAGTTCTCAATTTCTATTCAATAAATAGTTTGTTTTAATTCCTCTCGAGATCTCTCCAACAAGGCAGAAAGGGCGAATTACGACTTCGCCGACAGAGAATTCTGACCTGCCGATCGGCCTGTTGCCTTTTTCGTCGACAGCTGTCACAGAAGCCTTCGATCCGCTTACGTAAACTTTGGGCGACCTGTGTACCCGTTTGAAAGGCGGTTGCTTTGATTGGTAATGATATCCTGTTTGGTCATTACATCCCATCCTAACAACGGATAAGATTAAGATGTAACTAATGCCGATGTGGGCTCAGGATGATTGTAGGAAGGGAGAGCTCTCATTTCCTTGCACTTCTTTACATAAAAGATCACTCTTGGACGTCCCTTGTTCCCTCGAAGCCTGCGTCTTTCTACGCCTGTTTACATCCCTTTCCTTTTCTATTGGAATCTAAAACTCTCGGACCTACCGCAGTGCATACTTTGGTCTCATTCCTCAGGTTGTCCTCAGGGTTACATAAAAAACGACATGATCTTTGGTCGCGCATAGTCCCTTTGATTCCCTCTCTTTTCTCTCAATATATAATAATTAGCGTCACGCCCGCACTCATGCACTTCTGACCCCCTTTGGCTACTGGCTTGTACTTACACTGCTTTGGCAAGGTCCGCTCAGCCGCCCCAACGGCTGTCACGGCATAATCCGAATACGAAGATCACGAGGCCTTATCTCCCTAAAGTTTAACGTTCAACTTCAACGTTGAACCCTGGTTTATCACATATGACATAAGTTTGACGACGGCACGCGCCCAAAGTAGGCTTCCATAACGCGAAAACGTCCGGACTTTACCGCTTAGCGCCCAGCCTTCATGGTCAGCGCAGAAATGGTGGAGGTATGTTCACCATCCACAATCCAGTCCCTCTCAGTCTCCTCATACTGCAATGGCCGATGTCGAAAGTCATCGACGATAAACGGCGAGCAGGCTGTCGACGAGAAGCCTACGCTACAAGTACCTCCAGAATTAATCGCAGAAAGTGCAGAAAATCTTCTCGGCGACCAGTCTGCCCTGTATTCTTTGTCTTCAGCGAGCAAACTCCTGCACGGGGAATGCCAGCCCTTGCTCTCGATGGACGAGGAGCCCCGGTGAAAACCTTCAAAAAATTCCCGTACCTTACTCGCCATATCCACACCTATCATATCGAGCAGCTCGGCACTTATTCGCCTCGCGAAGACTCCTGGGACCTCTTACGCCCTGGACCCGCTCTGTCCGCGATGCGCAATCTAAAAAACCTTCACATCAAAGCATTCCACGGAAATATAGCTGACGATATCCTCTTGGACTGTCCCTTCCAGCTTGTTTCATTCTCCTGGATATTCCACGTCGAAACTGGCAGGATCGGGAGGCTCTTGGAGTTCCTAGCGACCCAGAGGGATATTCGTTGTTAGGGCTCAAGGATCCCGAAAAACCTTTTCAGCGGCCTATTGGCACTCCCTGCATGCGATAACCTTGAACACCTTCGAGGCGATCGTGGTTCCATCGAGACTTTTCTTCCAGGTCGCAGTGTTACTTCGCTCATCTGGATTCCTGGCTGGGGCGACTCTACTGATGACATTAATCTCCTCGCCAAAGAGTTCGGTGAAATCCAGGACTTGACCTTTCACACCAGTTATGGCTCGCAACACGTCGTTGGCTTCAACACTGTCGCCCCATATTTAAAGAATCTTCAGTGCTTGGAATTATCTACCTTCGTGAGCCCCTGATTTCTACGCACTGGTGAGCCGGTGACGAACTTGCTCGTAATATTTTTCAGTCTCTCGAGCTTTTGGATTGCGTCGATGTCCTCCCTAGCTTGATCGGGCTCATACTCTCAAAAGCCTTTCAATACCTCTGGCGTAACCCTAACGAGCGACATGCGATCTTTTTGCGGTGCAACCGCCTTTCATTCCTTGACATTGAACTCGGAGATGATAAGTCGACATTACCAAGGAGATTCGATAGGTATGACAGATATGATTGTTCAAGCACGTACCACAGAGCTGTGTCCAAGCGCTTTTTCAATTCTTTTGCGGAGGAGGGGATGTTGAATACCTAATTGATATCTACTTTGTGTGCTGTCGGCTCGCGCGAGATTATTGAATGGAAAATGCCATTTTGTCGCTTTCCTTGATCAAGATCATGCCGCTTTATTACTAGAATATTCACGATGGGAGCCACACTTGACTACATACGACATTTATTGGAAACTCTGACCTGCGAGTCTCTCTGATGAACGGCGGGCCGCTGCGGGCCCGAGACGACACCGAACACAACTCAAATTTGAAATTTCTATTTCTTTGCCACCGATAACCACGACGCTCAACCCAAGTTCAAGCAAATTCGTCG
Source organism: Hebeloma cylindrosporum (assembly GCA_000827355.1). Taxonomy (NCBI): domain Eukaryota; kingdom Fungi; phylum Basidiomycota; class Agaricomycetes; order Agaricales; family Hymenogastraceae; genus Hebeloma; species Hebeloma cylindrosporum. The sequence continues at coordinate 719,849 of KN831774.1, read as the reverse complement.
ACTGCCATTGGTCGTTTTTCTATCACATCTCGTCCTGAAGTCATGTCTGCGTTTGTATCTATCTCGCCATCCGCTATCAAATAATTTTTCAAGAAATTGACATTGCCCGCCCACACCCAAGTTCCATCCGACCCACCGTCACTTCCCATACTCCTTTCTCTCTCCCTCTACCTTTCCCTGATATTCTTTTCCTCGTCGTTTGCTGCACGGGCCATCCATGCCCCGCTTCTAGGACCTCTCCTTATCGGAATTCTCTTTGGACCCGTCCTCGCAGGTTTGGTACCCATACCTACTCAACAGGTGTTCCTCGACATCGGTTATATCGCGCTTCTACTCATGGTCTATGAAGCCGGCCTTGCAACCGACGTTAAACTCCTGTTGCATAATCTACCGTTGTCCATACTAGCAGCGCTTACAGGAATCCTTCTCCCCTTCGCGCTGTCTTTCGCGCTTCTCACATCTCCAGCTTATGCAATACCACGATGCAGACATTTGCTGCTGGTGCCTCGCTTTCTTCCACCTCTCTTGGGACAACCCTTGCATTGCTTACCCCGGATTTGAGGAAGATGCGTACGGGATGTGTCTTGATATGTGCCGCGCTCGCCGACGACATCGTTGGTTTGGTAATTGCTGGAATCATCCCTGGACTCGCGGTCACCACCTGCAGTGGGGGGAATGTTCATTGGACCACGATCGTTCGTCCTATCTTGGTATCTTTGGCATTTGCGGTTGGGACACCGATGCTTGCCTGGATGTTTCGCAAGGCGATCAAATATAATCGGGCGCGAGGTGGGAGGAAGTGGGCACCCCAATTCACCACCTCTTTGGCGGATCCAAGTATCCAGCTTATCATTACACTACTCACACTCGCGGCCTTTGTGACGGCCACCAAGTTTGCCGGCACAAGCGAAGTATTTGCAGCCTACCTCGCTGGTGTAAGCGTTGGTTGGGTTTTCGGCTTGGATGAAGATGTTTGCGTATCTGAATCCAATAAGGCGGGAAAAGAGACAGGAAACCGAAGAACTGGCCTGGAAGATAGGGAAACCAGATCCCCAAACTCGGAAATAGCAAATCCTACGACGTCGCCTTTGCTCAGCCCATCACAGGATGCATTCGCAATATACATCGAGCCCTTGCTCACACCCCTTCTCGGTCCAATTTTCTTTGCATCTATCGGTGCCGCTCCTCCGGTTGGCTCGCTCTTTACCACACACCGCAGTGTTGTTCAAAGCGGTAAGGTCTTCTTGGTTTGCTTCATGTGGTCTTGTCAATCAAATTCATGTTCTTTTTCCTGTATAGATGCCGCTATTTCTGTCAATTCCCATGCTGTCGTGTGGCGCGGAATACTCTACTATGTGCTTATGATCCTCTCGAAAATTTCCGTAGCTGGTTGGATGCTTCTTTGGCCATGCAGAGAGCCAGCGGGGTCTTCCAGCGGAGCGTCGCATCACCGACAATTTCTGGAGGTGGCCGAATCCGTCGTGGGGCGGAAGACTGTAACATCAGGGACGAGGAGCATGATGGGGCTAGGTCCTCGAACTTTCCGAAGGAAGATGCCCCAAGATGACAACCGTAAGACTTCCGAAGTTGTCATTAGTGCCAAGCGTGCTGGAGACACATCACCCACACCCCAACTTCAAAATAGAGTCAAAGGCGAACACCCTTCGAATTCCAACCTCATCCTGTCATCTGTTAACGACTTCCCACCTGCTCGATCTGCAGCCCTACTCGGTCTCGCCATGGTCGCACGTGGAGAGATCGCGCTCATTGTCGCACAGCTTTCGAGGGGTCTTTTAGTTGATGGGATTGACGAGGAGCCGTTTGCGGTTGTGATTTGGGGATATTTGTTAGTACCTTGGGCGGTGCTTTAGGCGGTGGGATCCTTTTGCGAAGTTGGGCAAAAATATACCCTCAGGGGAGAACGGCGAGGCCTTACTCTTGGATCTGTAGCCGCTTCCATGGACTCTTGCCTAGGTTCACAGCTAGTTCAACCATGGTTGTTTTTCGATGCGTTCCTGTTTTTTCTAGCCCTGTATTTGCCTTATACTTAGTTCTCGCATGACGGTGATTTATTACTAGTAGCTGCTCAAAAGAAAATCGAAATATGGCAGGTGCGTATTTATCGCTTGTCGGTCAGCTTTATTCCTTCCGCCAACAAGTGGCCGGTCCGGGCGTCCCTGGAGCTGCGAGCTGTCTTGAACTATACCGCTGTCACCTTCGATTATGCCTTCCTCTGACCTACCGCTGGAGTTATGGATTGAGATTCTCTCATATCTCCCTCGGACGGCGCTTCACAGAATGATCGGTGTCAATCGGCTCCTATTCGAACTAGCGCTCAATGACCTTTACGAAGAAGTCAGATTCATATCCAATGATAAGGAGATGTTGAAAACGTTCAAACAACTGAAGTGAGTTCTGAGTAGTTGCCTCATTTTATTTTCGTGTTCTTCCGTAACATAAATCAATCGCTAGGCACTTAAACATTGCGCAGCGGGTCCGACGTCTCTTGATCAGACCTGCGTTTTTACCTGGGATGGACGAAGATGTGGGCCCGAGCTTGGAGCGTAAACTCTCATCTGGCTATAATTACCTTAAGAATTTGGCGAAAAGTCCTTCATATATGGTATCAAAGGAACCCCTTCAGGATCCGACATTTGGAATCCTCGAAGCTGCGAAGAAGGCCGTGAGATGTTGGCCAAACCTCCGCGAGATCACAATCGTGCTTTACGACCATGCCATTACCCCTTCCTTTATGTCATTCCTTGATTCCATATGGGCTTCAGACGCTCTAGGAGCTAAACTCCAGAAGCTGATCATCGACACCACGGTCGCCAAGCTTCCGCAGCTCCTCAACCCCATCATCAACCGCTCTTGCGTGTTGCGCAGTTTGGTGGAATTTGACTTGACTATATCTATTTCCCGCATAGACGAGAGCCGCACCGAATGGCGTCTTGCCAAAGAGGTCATCCATTCTTTCGTCAGCGTATTTCGACACAAGTTGACATCCTTTTCGTTCTCCTCCATTGTCTTGTGCAACCTCGCAGACCTCTTCGAGGCATTCCCCGGTCTCCCTAGGCTGAAAAGGATAGAATTTCATGGAATCTTCAACATTAAAACCTTTCCCCAAACCCAAGGATTCACCGAGTTCATTTCAAAACATGCATCTCATCTTGAGCATCTCGTTATCAAGCCACAAACTCGACACATTTCGCTCAACTCGTCGGACAATACGTATTGCTTTTGGGTAAACGAAGACAATGTGGAACATCGGTCAGAAGGGCGACATTCCCTTTCGCATATCGTCCTTCCCAAGGTGAAAGTGCTGGACATCGGGTTACGCGACAGAGAGAGGCTTTGGCCTCAATGGCAGACTGAAACCTACGAATCGGAAAACCAATCTCTCCTTCCTAATCTCTCTCGTGTCATGCCCAGGTTGAAGGCACTTATCATCACTGATATTTCACTCTCATGGCCTCGTATATGTGCGCTGGTGAAGTCCCTTCAACGCGAGGAGGGATGTGAATTGGAAGAGCTGAATTTTATCTGCAATTCGATATTTCCTCAGCTTTTTGATTTGTTCTCTGAAAGATTGCCGAATTTGAAGTCGTTAACGGTGAGGTTTGGGTACGAAGCGTCGCGGTCACCCGATGGCAAATATGTAACTATACATATCAGATCATCATCCTTTTCTTTGCGCTGACGCCTTCTCGGTGCTTTCCCCGTAGAATCCCAAGAGCTTTCGTGAAATGATGCGGGCAAGGAGGTATTCTGGTTGGGGTCTACGTTATCTTCGTCTGGTTAATTTGGCTTCCTGCCATGCTGAGCATCCCAATGTGATGGTGATGAGGGAGGTGGCGGAGACCTTATCCCCTGGGGTGGTTCTGGACACCGCGTCAACATGTCCGTGCAGGGGTTTTTGAAAGTATTCAAGGTGTTTCCTTTTTTACAATCTTCATGTGTTTTTTTATTTAAAAAATCGGATATTTACTACATGCGTTTTGGATTTAAGTTTGATCTCTGCTTGAGTATGCGGCGAGTTGGGGACGCACCTTTCAACTGAAAGGATGGCACCTCTAAGTGGCAACCGTGGAAAGCGGGGGTTGCGTATGCCTTGCCAAATTATGTCCTTGAGGGTCAAGCTAGAGAAAACCTTTAATTTGGTTAGTACATAAGTACTATCCTCACTTGACTGGACGCCTTGGACTGTTTTGCTCTTTTACCTGTGGTTTAACAGCATCCGATATCAAGCGCGCACGTTGCCGTCGGTCTGGGTTTTTGGCGCCGTTTCGGCGTTGTTAGAAATGGTTCCGCGGCACCAAAAATCAAGGCACGCTTTCCATAGGAAAAACCTATTCCGAACCCTTGTCTTTCCATACGCTGTCGCTGCTATGAGACACGATGTTCGATGGATATCAAAGGTAAAGGACTTCGCCTAAATGCAGATGTAAGACTGACAGTCTCGGGTATATTTGTAAGCTTCGGACTGCAATTCATGGTGAAGTATGTACATATGTCTAGCGCCTAGGTGATCGACGCATACAGCTTTGTTCCTCTTACCACCATGATCTGGTTGTTCCCAGATTTCAAGGCTCCTCGACACACCACGCGACTTTCGGTGGCATGGTGGGTGAAGCTTTAAGTAAGATTGAATGTGAGTGCTCTCGATATGGAACGAGAACAGGGGGACGGAAATTAACGGAGGAAGGTGAGTGCAATTTTAAGCGCGCCTCGCAGCAATAACTCCCACCCCACTCTCCTTTCCTCTTCTAGGATACACCTTCCATCCGGTGCATCCAGAATTCACCCTTGGAAGTTCGCCAACACCAAGAAATGGTGCCATCTGCTGTAATCCGATTGGATGCATCATATCCTAATTGGTTGAACCGTTGCGTCGAATATATACGCGTACAGCGCCCAAAAGTCGCCTCTTGGTTTAACCAAGAGATAAGAACGCGGTCGTGGGATCGAGGACCCTGGCTTCGGCGGTGTAACCGCTTATGGGAGAAGGTTGGTTTTCAGGCACGCGTCCGTGCACCAAAAAATATGAATGGATCAAAATTCGTGGACATTTTCGTCCTCCCTACCAACACGAGGCAAAAAACCCGTCACGATCGTCCAGCCAACACGAGGCGCGTCAAACGTCCGTTTGCGAGCTTGGAACTTTATCGCTCTGGCTATCTAATCCGTCTCCTCTCCTCCTTCTCCTTCGGTTTGCGGTTCGATGCCTCCCCCTGGGTCATCATCGCGTCAAGGTGCCAGCACGACACCTTCGCCTACGGACAATCCGCCATCCTCCTCCCGACTCTCCAAAGACTCGGAAGGATACCCGTCATGGCTACCCAAACGTCCGCCACCGCCAGCACCTGCATCGACGTTCCAGTCTTCTATCCTTGGCGGCATGCATGGATCGACGCCCAGTCCAGTCGAACCGATGCCTTTTGTGGGCGGACGCAAGCCGACACCACGTTCTGTTCGGATAGTTAATCTCCAGGACTCTTTTGTTGGCGCAGCGGAAAAGGATGGACTCATTGGACGAGAACCAACTGACCAGACTCAAGTTGGTGTTAACGTACCCCCTAAAGTTTGGACGAGGGCTTCCGGTGTGCCACCAACGGCCTTCAACGCTTCAGAACACGACGAATTGCTTCCACTTCCACAGCCACGGTTTAACGCTAAAAATCTCCATCTGCAAATTCTCGAGCATCCCAGTAAATGGATGAGGGTCTACTATTTCCTTTGGCCGCTTATCGTCTTCTACCACATCCCTCTACAGACTTTTTTTGATTTTAATGCCCTCTTCGTTTTGCTCCAGTGAGTTTCCATTTCGTGGACTATCCACCCTGCATCAAAATACAATGCTAACATTGTACCTGTCATCCCCACAGAGTCGCAAAGTACCCGAATCCACAAACATCAGGAAAGAATTGGGCGTTAGGAGCCGCCGCCTATGTTGCCTGCTGGCTTGCCTGGATATTCGTCGTTTGTGTGGTTTATGAGCTGATATACTCATTTTCCAGGCGATGGCGCCTCCGTACGTTTTCTCTTTTTCCTTTTAAATTCCGCCGATTCTAAATTTTCCATTCATCCCACACAGGCCGGCCCCTGATCCTTCCTATCTATCTCTCCTCCCCCGCTTTCAACCTTGCGGCCCTGACTTCCTACACCAACTTCAGCTTCCTGCAGCACCTGCGATACTCTGCGTTCTTCCCTGAGCACACGACTGCCATTAACACTCAATTATCTTCAGACACGGATTACGACCTCGATGACTATTACGACCCTAAGGAGCATTCATGGAAACAGGGCCTCGCGGAGACGTTCTTCTTTTATTCCCAGAACTTGCCGACTGTTGCTCTTTTGCTGCCTCGAGCTGGATTGAGCCTAGCACTTCTATTCGCATTCTCTAGCCCGCCTCCGAATTTTGCTTTTGTCAATGCTGGCGCTATCAGCAAGAGAGATGCAACGTTCTTCAGGAACGACGGTGCCCTAACAGACTATTCCAGAGGTGTTCTCATTGCCAACGCGTCATGGACGGCCTGGAAGGTTTTGGTTCTTCTCGTTTCTTGGTGCGTCATATTCGCACTGTCGTTTATTATTTATTCAACGGCCTGATTTGAATTTTTAGGGTCGGCCTCTGGCTCTCTTCTAACCAGCGATTAGGTGGTATCTGCGGGCCTCGACACAAATGGGAGGAATCCGAACAGGAAAAGACACGTTCAGTGTATTCAGAGGCTGCGTCGGAATACGGTGCCTACCGAGGTAGCTTCTACCATCCAGGAGAGGGCAGTACCGAATATGGCGGGGACGAGCTGCCATGGGAATGGCGAGAATCCACACGAATGCGCGTACAAGATTCATTCGAGTTCTGCCTCACGGTTCGGAAGAGCCGTTCGGATAGCAGTGCCGGTGTGTTACGTTGGTCGACGGCGTCTGGTGTGCCCGTGGTCGGACATGCGTATGGGCAGAGAAGCCGGCGGTATAGGAATAGGCATCACAAGCGGAAGAGCTCCTCCAAGGGCAAGGAACCTTCGACTTCGAACGAGAAGGCGGAATTGGAAGGGGGCCAGGATGAGCGTTTCGAAGGACTCGAGCGTGTACTCGCTGCGGTTGGTTTCCCGACCCCCGCTTCGCCCTCGCGAAGGGGTATACTGCACCGAGATTTGTTCGCTGCTCCTGCCTCAACCTCCGAAGCGGCAGCACCACATCACCCTGCCATCGAACCGCTGCAGTTCCAGCAGACGCAACCAACGGCATCGACGAGCATGTTTACGGGTTTGGAGGCGCCGAAGATGGCGAAACGGAATTCGAAGGATAAGATTCCTGGGTCATCGACTGGTACTGCCCCGTTGCTGAGCTTGCCGTATCCGTTCTCGAGGCCAGGAGCCGGTCAGGTGTCGTCGAAGGATTCAGTACCGTTCCCTGGTACTCGGAACAGTCGTTCAAGCAAATCTAGCGGCAGCAAGAACTCGAAATCTGGTTCCAGCAGTGCTGACACTGGCAGTGGGAGCGGAAGCGGAAGTGCAGAGGGAGAGGAGGAGGAGGAGGAGGAAGAAGAAGACGAGGAAGAAGACGACGACGACGATGATGAGGAGGATGAGGATGCCATCGACGACAGCGAGGAGCCTTCTTCAGGGCGCGCATCTGGATCCATGTCTTCGCTCGGTCAACCTATCGGCTCTCCCTCTCGATATCCTTTCGGAATGCGACGTCCTATTGGCGCTGGCCATGGTCGCAGTATGTCCGGCGTCTCTTCTGGCATGTCATCAGGCCCAGCTATGTCTGGTGGTTCGCATGTACACAGCCAGAGCCTCAGTTCGTCATATGGAACTGGTGCTGTTTCCGTCATCACTCACAGCACTGGTAATCGCGAATCGACGGACTCGGAAGCGGGTAGAGAACGGGCAAGTCTCAGTCAGGGAAGCAGCAGTGCGGATCATGGAAATGGGATACCGATGCCACCCCGACATCCTCGAGCGCAAGGGCAAGGTCGTGGTCGTACCAGTACCGGCGCTTCTTCCTCCTCTGCGGCTGCTGCGATGGCTGCCTTGAGTATGCATTCAGCGCTTGTTGCATTCCCGACTGTGCAAGAGATGCGGAGAGTCGATAGTGGGCGAGGGGTTGTTGTGCATCCTGCACTCTTATACGGTGAAGGATTTGGTTCTGATATGGAAGGACAACACGAACAACATGATGATGAAGACGATGATGATGACGACGACGACGAGGACATGGAAGATGAAGCTCGCGGAGAGAGGGAAGATCGCGTTGGGCTGCTTGGGCTTCCTTCGAGCCCTCGAACGTCTCGCGTTTCATTGGCGAACACTTCCTCTTCTTCTGGACACAGTGGTGAAGCACGCTCGCGGACACATTCCGCACTCTCTGGCTCTTCGCGCTCGCGCCATTCTTCTACCCAGGCGCGTTCGCGGTCCAGGACCCATTCATCCCATTCACCGTCAGTGCGCGAACGTGCCAACTCGCTTGGAGCATCCATGCGTTCGTTAATGCAAGGTGCCTCCGCTTCGTTGACCCAACTAGACCTCGTCATGCGAGGTGCGACTGGGCCCGCCGCCGGTCTTGGTGGGCTGATTAGCAGGCCGAGGAGTCGTGTCAATTCTTCGATGGCAAGGCTCGAGGAGGATGTCGTATTTTCTCCCTCTGCCACAGAAATGGGAGAGAGAAATCGCGGCGTCAGCGGTGCGAGCAGTGGAAGTGGCAGTGGGGAGGCGGTTTCGCCTCTAGCAGGAAGGACGTCCGCGGAGGAAGCGGAAGGGTACGTCTCATCTGGTGGTACGCACTCGCGGAGCGGAAGCGAGAGCTTCAGTGCGGAAAATTATACCTTTGGGCGTCCGATACTATTCATGAGGCCGGCGGTAGAACAACAACACGAGCGCGTCGAAGAAGAGGACGAGTTGGTTGTTATGGAGAGATCGACTGGGACTGCTGGAAGGGGTTCCCCCAGTGGGACTGCGGCGGTGCCTATACCTTCGGTAATGAGATTAGATGAACCTGTCAGCAGCGGCGACCCGCTGTCTCAATCTCTTTCTACGACTTCTTTCTATTCGCTGGGAGCATCAGACCACACCGCCAGCCCGACAACTCCAGTGCCTGGCCCATCTGCTGAGCACGCGCCTTCTGTCCGAGATCCTTCCCCACCACGACAAGGCGTTGACATTCCATGGAACCAGCGTGGCTTGCTCGTACCCTCAGCACACAGATCTAGATGGGGGTCATCGCAACAGCCTCACGACGGAGCGACCACCAGCAGCGACAGCCCACCTGATATCAGCACCGCTGCTGGCAGTTTTGTGACTGCCGCTGCGACCATCGAGGGTAACACGACCGCGACGGATAGCAGTGGTCAGCGAACCGTGCCATCTAGTAGTTGGGGGACCGCTGGCGCTTTTGGACCTGCATTGCGGTCGGGTGGCATGGTTGAACGACCTGGAGAAGATATGGGGGCTGGTGGTGCTTGGAGGATTATGTGATCCTGGATGCTTTTTTGGTGCGGCCTGAACCCATTGGTATGGGATGGAGGTAAGAAGGTGTTACGCCCACAGTCAGTCGCCCGGATTCATTCTGTGTGTATTCTTTTCTGATCGCCTTTTCCTCTTTAATAGGCCTTCACTTAATCTGTCATTTCTCGGAAATCGATCGACGGGACACCACGAATCCGATTGAACTACTCCACACCTGCTAGAAGTCAGACGTCTAATGCAGTATTTGATTCATTTGTCTACCATCACATTCATATCGCCAACGGTTCCGCACAATGCGGATTTCATTTCTCGACAAACGAACAACGAACTATCATCCAAATTTAATACGGCCTTCTCCACTATGATTTGATATTTCGTTCTGCCGCCATCTTCATTTATCGCCCACGTTTCAAACGTTTTATGACCTTCACACCGTTACTTACAAATTCCTCATCGAAAAACCGACCACCTCATGACAACATGAACTTGTGCGACACCTGTACTCGGCTACCATTTCCACACTCACGCTTCAACAAAATATTAATCCCTCTATCCCGCTTACCGTTACATTATTACCTCCTTATCCATAGATCCTTGGCTACTAGTCTCCTTTCATCGCGAGCTCGCCGCCTCCCATTGTTCTATTATAATCTAAGTCTATCCAGTTCTGACTTCCATCATTTACCCTCATAGTCCCCTCATCCCCAAATCTTCCATTTTTTTTTCTCCTTCCAATTTGGTACTACACTGGAACTTTGATCCTTGAAAAGCCTTGTTCAGTATAATTTGTGACATCTACGATCTACTCTTTTTTTTCTTGATTAGTTAGTATTTACGGGTTATCCACATACAATGTTAGTTTATTCAATCAATACATTCTGTTCATCCTTTTCTTGTTATAAATGAAACGTCACTGTTAGAAATACGAGTACAATCTCTTTGTACTTAGTCCCCCAGACTGCGAGATTCTCGATATCTCGTTCACGCTGCCTCAAACATTTCAATTGTTACATATGGTATATGATCAGGCTGCCAACTGAGGCTTGAGCGCTGAGCTTCTATGTCATGATCACATTGAATACCCCAAATTCGACGGTCATGCGAATAAGACCATTTCAAGTTGACAGGCAATGTGGGTCAACCCTTCTGGGGGAGACGTACTTAGTGTTCTTTCTTGGTTAACATTGCATGATATTACTTTATCAGTACACCCTGTTTAATTTCGTGGCCGAGAAGTAAACAGAGAACTCGATACTACGTACTCTAAATGCCGCCCTAGCTATCATCATCTTCAAGCCCATCGTTTTTTGTAAAGTGCAGCACGTCGAACCCCATACCATACGCCTTGTTCCAATCGAATTCGCTCTGTTGGTTTTCCTCTCCGAAGCCGTGGATAATCCTCCCGACTTGTCTCTTATCATAAACCACAGGGCGTGCTTGCTCTTTCGTCTTTCCCTTAGCCCCCTGGCCCCATATAAGAGATTCGTCCTTGTTTAAGAACGTTCCAATATGGCGGAAGGTCAAGCTTATCCTCTCACCGCCCTCCACCTGTTCCTCGGGAGACTTGGACATGAAGGGTCGATTGTCGTGATTGATTCCGTGTAACCATTTTGCGTTCGTCTCAAGTCCCATGACGAACATCGAGTTATGTGGTAACGGTATGCGCTGAGCTGGGCGAGGTGTTCCTGCGGCATTATTCGAAAGCTCCGTCGACGAGGAACCTTGTTCTCCGGGATCCAGACTAGACGCCTTGCTCGTTTTATCCTTTTTTAAACGAAGAGTCATGACACGCTGAGCGCCTAGAGAAACATTCACGATATTGGAACCACGGACAACGTCGATCGTCTTGTCGGAATGGTCAGATATGTAATCCTTCCCCGAGCGATAAAACTGAATGAGGACGTGGTTTACTGGGTGATTGAGAATCTAATGCGAAGCTTAATTCTCTGAGAATTTAGGAGCTGGAACGACCCACTTTTTGTACATGTTCCCGAATGAGCGCAACGGTAGGAGAGAAGGGTGACAATGGAGGCGATTCATCCGCCGGGTGACGGTAAACAGGAAAGCTGGGTGGGAATGTAAACCAACTTTATACCAGGGAGATAATAATGTCGTACCTTCCATCGTCCGCAACCTCGCCTTCTACTGCCACAAGTCTCGGTACTTCTCCGCCTAGAATTCAAGTATTAGAGGCGAGGATGACTCCAACTAGAACGATTTCACCTCGGTGATGCATGGTTCTCCAACCAACCTCAGTCTTCATACGCTCGAATGCAACGTCAGCCAATTCCGGAGGTAGCATATTGGTCACAAGGTATGAATCGCCTGCTCCAAGGACGCCACCAACGCCGAGAACAGGTGTCCGGGATGATGTATCCATACAGTTCCTCCACGAAAAGTTAGTGAATGAGCGAGCTGTCGCGAATCGGAGTCATCATGGCGGATCATGCGTCGATCATGATCGATTGATCTCATCCACGTGCAGTTTCGGCGAGGCGCATCGCGCTCGATGAAGAGGTAGTCATTGTGCATATATACGAAGGCGAACCATTTCAGGTTTAAGGTGAAAAGGAAACTGTAGCCATGAGGCCGCTTCAAAAAATGGTGCGAGCGGTGTAGTTGTGCCGCGCCCGGTGGTAGCCTCGACGCAATAGGGAACCCGGAATCATATGACTTTCACGAACAAATTGACTCTCATGCAAGATGACAAAATGAATATGCAAGTCCTGATCGCGCTCCCTCTTTGGGCCAACTTCTGCTTGTTTTGGAGCAGACCACGGAGTTGGAGACAATATTTTTGATCCATTCTAACGTCACTGTCTCCTCCGGCTAACGTTCATTTTCAAATCTGGGGAAAAAATTGTATTCAAACCGCCTGCGTACCAGCCTTGTGGACTGCACCAGAGTCAGGTCATCGAAAAAAATGACTCGCTCTCACCTCGTGATGTCTCCCTTTCCGTTTCTCTCTGCTTCATTGACCAACACTCGCAATATCCTTATCACTGTGGGCATCAAATAAAACAGTCATTCCCCTAATCAATAGGATGATCGCTCTACATCTTTGTGAGTCCTCACGCCTCGAGGCGTTTGGCCGGGGAAGATAAATAGCTGGCGTAGACTGCTCTCAAAGCCAACGCACTCCACACTCGATCTCAACCTCAAGCAGCTTTAACGACTCCGCAATCACATAGCACCACCACGAAGTCATGTCTTTCCTTAAATTTGATTTTCGGGAGGCGCCCGACCTCAGCACTATAAAGAACATCACCCATGCTCGTGATCAAGTTCCGCGCATTGATGATTCCGGGCGACCCCGGCGAGGCTATTCCTATCGCGTCGTTGCCTTACCACTATCCTCTACGTCAGTCGTCGGGAATTCAGGGCTGATGGTGGAAGCTGTTTTCTACGACCACATCAATAAACCTGACCAACAAGATGGCGAACTTTTTGCAACTGTTAGATACAGCAGATACACCGGTCAGATTGAAACCATCAGCCTTGAAACACCTTGAAACCATCAGCCTTGAAACACCCGACGGCTCGAAAGAATACTTCACGAACACTAACCACTTGCTGTCGCAAGGTGGAGACGGGGGTTACTGTTTCATGCATCGAAACCAATCCTTGACTTGGTGGAGTATGGGCAAGAATCAATATGAGGTGATTACTTTTCCCTTTTCGCTTAAGCATTGTGGCTTTCTCACAAATTCACGGTTTATTTCAGCTCAAACGCGTCGTGAACGAGACCCATATGCTCGCCGCTCTTATGGAGCTCAATCACGAAGGAGGTGGTTTCGAGTTGAAGGTAACCTCCATGCTAGTGGCAGACACTTTTCTGATGCGCAAGGTCCTGCTGTCTTCCTGGATGGTGGCTTGCAACAAGTATTTTTGATATCAGTAGATTGTTGGGTGGGATTTTATTTACACCCCATACTGCCTTAGGAATTTGTGCGACGTGTTTTTTGTATGATCTCAATGTACATCAATGAAAATTTCCGGTCTTCCTTGCAATAACTGGCAAACCAATTAGTGAACTATCTGCCGATGGGCCCGAGGCTCAAAATGCGAATTGGCGCAGTCAATAAATTCCGCATTTTCCGAGCATGTGAACTGGGCGCCAAATATTTTCTGCGAGTCTGTAAACAGAGCATGCAAGTCCCCAGTTGCGTTCCCTGCTTCGAGCCAACTTGAATTATAATAACATTCCGCAGTATTACCTGGATCCACATGCCATTTCCGCCACTGCTGCAGATAGTCCTATTCATTTTGAACATTTAAACACAATATCTTTCGTAGTCTCATACAAAATCGTCCGGGGGATTTGATTGACTCGGAGCCTAAGTAGATATTTTCAACTGCGTTATTCTAAGACCAGAGATCCCTATCGCCAGTCATATATCGGAATAGGAGGGGCTGACGCCACAACCTTGAGTCCCTTGGAAACGCTTCGAGGTAAAAATTCCGTTATGATCGACATGACATTTTCAATAAAATATGAAGAACCGAAACCCAATTTTATCCTTTCAAATTGGCAGAAAAAATGGAATTGTACTTCCTGGAGGTTGTCAAAAGCCCGTTCCTGTAAGAGAAGATCAAACTCTGCCATGCCCTGCGCTTCCGCTCTGACGTCGGCTGTGGACAGCATGTCGTGAATCCTGAGTTCCAAAATTTCCATGGATTGGTGCCCCCCGCGTACAATGTTTCTGATAAATGGAAGGACGGCATATGAGATTGGGATATAATCAAATCCAAGCGAAAGTCGTTTAAGGTTGGTCAGATTTCCAACCTCGACAGGGAGGAGCGCTAGCGGAGAGCATTCTTAAGTGGAGAGAAAAGATAAAAAACACCGAGGTAGCTTACTTGCATGACAATACCAGTTATAACAAGTGAAATGTTCGACCTTCGCAACGCTAGCTTTAAGGATGAGGGATGCAAGGTTCGCCAATTCACTGGGAGGCTCAGTGCCAAATATGGCCTTTCCGCTGAAGCAGAGATCGCGAATGTTGTTGAGTGAGGATACTCGCAATGCTTGGAGAGGTACTAAATCCGCGGGATCATGAGAGATGTGTGACCATGTCAAGGAGGTGAGGTTCTGGAGTTGTAATATGGAGCCAAGAAGGGAACCTGGTAAATTCGAAATGCCTGCGAAAAGTATCGAAATCACAGAGTTTTGCAATAACAACGATGATAATGCAGACTGGGTGCTGGGGAGGAATGCATCCCATGACATGAAGTCAGGTCCCGCCCCGAATTTTAACACACGGACATGCGGGATGCCAGCGAGCATAAATGAAAGGGCATTCATTGATTTGTGGTAGCTTGTCCTTCGCCCAAGCTCATCAGAATGATGCGAGTCGGCAGAGTTGGGATGTTTGCAATACCAGGATCTCTCCGGTCGGTCGTGATACTGGAATGCAATGTAGATCTCGCGAACATAATGTCCAATAGAAGGTGATTCTTCCAGGAGTTTTGAGAAGGAAGAATAACCGGCGGCATCTTCAACCGAGCATAGCGTTGGGAAGTTGCGAATTGTGTAGAAACGGCGTGATCGAACAAGATGTAGGAATGTAGAGGAAGTAAGGGCCAGTGTGGATAGAGATTTTTTGTCGGCCTCATCGACTATGCATTCACAGATGATTTCGACGAGCTCTACTGGCATTGTCGGGAGCTCTCTCATCATGGTTTGCAGATAAGTTTTTACACGCGGCGCTATCTGATCTGGGCTTCCAAAAGGGGCCGACGAATTTTTATCCAGCCCTCCTTCAACTTGCCCTTCTTCAAGCTGTATATCTCGCTGGAATCCGGATACACTCTTCAACCAACGTCCGTAACCTTTTCTCACTGGGAAGATCATATGTCCTGCCTTTCTATGTTATATTAACGAGTTGGTGAATATCACACACGTTATAAGGTATTACAGCTGGTCTGACATCGCCGCCAAGCCGTTCAGTTATGGAGAGGTCTAAGTGCTCTCGTCACTAAATTTTGTTTTAAAATGTCTGGATGTTTATCTTCAATTACTACAGGAAATTGGACCCTCGAGGACAAGTGCTGAATGTATCCACTTGATTCCTACAGATGCGAATGATCGGGACCTTGCTGATCACTATTTGCCTCATTAATCGCATGGCTATGTGTAGGGGGGGCGACCTGAACAAAGATGACAAATTTATCAAGTGGAGGACGCCCATGGGATGGAAATTTTACTTGTCCAGACAAGAAGAGGCCTGCAATTGGTCGTTGTCTGTAACAATAACGTTACCGGGCACGCAAATGTGCCCTTATGTAGAAATGGGTTCGATTGCAATTTTCCCTCATTTTTACGACTGGAATTCTGAATTGTCGTTGAACGGGCCAGGGATGTTTTGTAAACCCGATGCAGCTGGTTGTCAACATTCCCATCACCGCCCACCGATCGGGTGTTCCCGACCGCCGCTGTGTGCTCGACGCACTGGACGATTTATGGTTTTTCTGGTCATTCTAGCTGACATGTGGACACTGCAGTATATTTTGCATGCAGAATCAGATAAAATCATCAATCCTCATTAGACAGCTTGAACACCGGTATGCACATGGATCAGACCAAAATTAGGCGCTCAATCCGTGTAAGTAAGGCTTGAAACACCACTCCTAGTGACGGAAGAATAATTATGTCCAGACGTGTCCGAACTCGGTGTACAATTGTGTTTCTTACAAGGAATGTTTTAAACGACGTCTGGATAAGTAATCCCACCTTTCTCCTTTGTGCCATCCCTTGTATGTATGGCCGTCGGTCACCATCGTTACCCGGTGGAGACAAGATAAATAGCCAACAAGTAATCAAGAATTTTCACCTTCGATTCACTCCCCAAAGACACCAGACACGCCAACCCCAGGATCCAGGTCTACTACTATGATTAGCTCGGCCTCGAAAGGAAAAATTGCTTTGGGATATACGAATCCCAAACCTGACCCGGGCACCCAGCGGTCATACCAGCCCCTCCAGTATGGTTACTGTACCGTGACTGCTCCCACCTCCTCAGCTCCAATATTAAGCATTAGCTTTACTGTCAAATATCAGACCCGAGGCAATGGCCAAATCTCCGCTTTGGCTGAGTTCTGTGACTTGGACCGTAGTGTTGCTGCAGCTCTTGAGTATGACAAGGAAATGACTCGGAAGCTTGACGATTTTTGGAGCCTTGAAAACGTCAAGATCACTTTTAGAAATTCCGTCAATGACAAGTTCTTGTACACGACTTGTGGCCTGAGCTTCGACGCAATACAGAAGAAATGGGAATGGAGGCGCATTCCTGCGACTAGCTCTTATAAAGTAAGGCTATTCTCCATCACTTAGTCGAGCACATTAAAACTTTGTTTAAATCTTCAGCTTGTTGCAGGTTCCAGCCACATTGCCACTCTAGTCAAGGGCAAGACTTATGAATCTTATGATCAAGGTTTCTCGATAACATGCCATGACGAGTCTATATTCTCTCCGGATGTCATTTACAAGGCTATTGTGGCGGCCTGGATGATATCGTGCGTACCCGAGTCAGCTTAGAGAGGCATCGTTATCAGGCCCTCTTCCTATCTTTGTCCCTCGTCAAGTTCTCGTTGTACCATGCTTCCATCCCCAGCTTTCGCCGTCTTGGTTGTACATGTCATGTTTCGTATTGTGTCCGATTCCAAAGCATTCAGCTCAAGATGTAAAATTTCCTTAATGCCCTACTCAGAAAAAATTAGAAAGCCGGAATGAGGAAGACCATTGGCTTGGTACAACAAAACTTATTCCCTGGTTGCGTGCCATAAAAAACCGTAGAAATTTCTGGATAGATTCCGCTGGCCTAGATGTGTAAGAACGTTTGCGCCGGTTCTTTTCCTACTCCTGAGAAAGAAGCACGCATGCGAGGCATATACCAAGATCACTGAATTTTTAAGGTCAGTTGCATGTACTTCCGCAACAAATATCCCGATCAGAGTCGCTTACCATGCCATCGGCAGTAAGGAACGAGGAATTGACGAGAACAAGGGTCTAGTGTGATCCCATGAGGGTAACAACTTTGGGCGTCTATGGATTTCGATGCTCAGATTCTATTGGTAGAGGATACTTAGTAAAATATAGAGGGGCAGTAGGCTAGAAGAGATCACCTCCCGTAATAGGCGCCTAGATTTGTGAAGACTAGATGGTTGAGATTAGACGTTTGATAGGTGGGACCTTGTAAGCTACCTCAAGGGCATGGTCACCAGCAAAGAAAACAGCTGTCGCGATTTGCGATCCAGCGAGTGAAACCATAAGAAAACGGGCAAACGAGATAGGGCCGAATATTGTGGACCCGAAATGCCGTGAAGGGAGAAGAGAAAATATAAGGTGACAAAGGAAAGATAGAAGGCAGAATATGGAGTATATATATCAGCAAGTCGAGCCAGCTATTTGCGAAGTTTCTTCGTAGCACGAGCCAATCGAGACGAGCGGAGAAGAGGGATGCAGGGAGTCCTGCTTGGACGACCGTCATCGCTGTGGGGGTCTGTAACGAAGCGACCAGAGTGATACGAGAAGAAGCAAGGGGGAGCATCGGAAGCTGGCGACTTAGAACAGGCCTAGGGAACGGAACGGAACAGAACAGTTACGAATTCTGGCGGTAGAACTGAGATTTCATCCCATGGTTGTCGTCATCGCGGGTACGTATGTGTGCATGGGAGGAGGGCATATTCACCCCGCCCTCCCGACGAAAAACAGTTTCAGGAATGGGAGGAGGCACGATGCGGGTCAGAGAATCGGAGTCCGAATCATCTGACAAGTCTGAAAATTCATTTCGGACTCCTCTGTCCTCTCTATGTTTCATTGAAAATTCTGACCCTTTCAACGCTCAAAGTTCACATCGTCAACTCAACGTTCAGCGTACCCATTACATATCCAAAACGTGGTCTTTTGCACAGAAACACTGAGGGACCTTGAAAGCGTTGTCAGAATCCGCCCCTAAGAAGACAAGTTTTCGTTTTCGTACTCGGCTTTCGAAATCGGTAGCACGAGAGATGTCGGAGGTACAAGAGCTCAACGACGCTGTAAAACAGTTGCAAAGCGCTCAGACTGCGCAGGTACGCGTCAACCTTTCTCTTCTCTACGGAACCCCGTTCACGCACGTTGATTTATTCCGTAGGATTTCCTGTCTATACTGACAGTGTTGAAGCAACGAAAACATGTCACTGAAGCAATCCTAAGGGTGGGTGTTGCTCTTCCAATTTTTCCCCCTCCCTTTTCTATTTGGTTGCCGACTCGTGATCCATCCGACAGGAAACCAAGGTCGGGTTGGCGGTTGGGAAGTTGAGGATGCACAAAGCGAAGGCGGTTGCCCATCTGGCGAAGGAGATCGTCAGCCAGTGGAAAAGGGCAGTGGAAAAGGCTAAGTTGAAGGGGTCGAATCACAAAGTCGACAGTGATTCAGGCCTATATTCAGGTGCGACGCACATCGCCTTCGTTCCTCTGAGCTTCATTGACGTAGAGAAGCAGACAAAAAGGCCTCGGTGACGCCTAATGCACCCGCTGACGCCTCTGTAAGCTGCCGAAGCGCAAAGGCAGATGGGGTCACCTTCTTAACCGGTGATAAGACAAGGGACAGGTGTGTTCAGTTGATTTACGATGGTCTAGTCCATGATTCTGCTTTTCGTGCGCAGTTCCTCTGTCTTCTTCTTATATCTAGCCCATAATTTTCTCCCCGCAGCGGTCGAGCTGGTATCCGAAAAGGCCCATGAGGCCGAGAAGATTGTCTACGAAAGCATGGGAGGCCTGACTAACGACTACAAGGCCAAGATTGCCTCTTTGTTTATCAACGTCAGCGACAAGAACCATCCTGGTCTGGGGGCTAGCATCGTAGAGGGAATAGTTCCCCCAGAAAAGTTTGTCGAGATGACGAGAGTCGTACCTTCGAAGGCAATGCAGAGTCTCGTGAACAACGGAAGACGTCGGCCGCGTTGAAGGCCTTGGCAGATTCAGGTGCGGCGAACATAGCATTTATTTTCTCTGAGCTTAATTAAAGTGGAGAAACAGACAAGAAGCCGCTGCGGCGCCTCGGACAGTGGAAGAGGCCAAGTCAAAAGGCCTTGACATATTCAACTGCGGCATATCGCTTCGAATTCTCTGTGTTAACTAAGAGCAGAGGAAAGGCAGACAGGAAGACCGCTACGGTGTCTGTTACACACAGTCTGGAACCTCTGCCAGTTGCCGAAGCGCAAAGGTAGATCGAGCCAGTTTCTTGAGTTCATCTGGTATCAGTATATTCTGTATTCACAAACGTATTTAAACACCCGATAATGCACCCTGTGCCATGTTTAATTAATCTATATTTCGCTGAACATGGAATCGACCGGACAACCGTTCGAATGAGAACCGTCGGTATGTTGGACGAAGTTATCAGACTATGCAGAAAACTTGGAGTCAGCGGAGACCCAGCTCCACTCATTCTCTGGGCAGAAACATCGAATGATCACGAAATGCTTCTTACTTGAGTACAATGGCTCACAACTGAGAAGAGCGTAGTACCCCACTTTGCACGTAACAAATGAAATGTTTGACTTAAGACAACGAGGGCTGAATCACAAGAACGATATATTGAGCGATAACAAAGGCTTCGGGAAAACGAAGAGCGACGGTACATCTAACAAAATCCCAGACTAGATTTACCACTTCCCCAACTTGAGGAAGCGTACTCGAATGGAATAAGTACTGGCACACAGAACGCGGAAAGATTAAAAAGATAGAGAGGGTCCTTGGACCCCGTAAAATACCGAACAGAAACAGAGATATGGCGAGGAGGAAATGTCGTAAGATTCGTGAGGGAAGAGATGGCCGGGAAATCAGACTGGGGTTGCTCTAAGGATGCTTGGTGTGATGAATTCCGTATTTGTCCTTACTGCTATTATCGGGAATCAGACGAGGATGACAAGGAGGTTTCGGGAGACTTACCATCCGTAGTAAGAACACGGGAATTCGGGACCCTTGCGGCAGGACCCGAGAAATGGGTTTAATCATGGAAAGAGGTGCGATAGTTCCATTTGAGTCGCTACTACTATAAACGTGAAGGAGTGAGCAAGAATATGGCGAAATAATGAAAAAGCAAGTACCATGCGTGTTCAGGAACGAGGGATCGGCGAGACCAAAGGCCGGATGTGACTCGATAAAGGAGGTGGTTTCGGACGTCGGGATCGACGCCCAGGATGCTTGATGTATCGAATTCCGTCGAGCGTCCTACTGCTATTGATTTGAGGCCCATCAGTAAAAGAGACAGATCCATCGCTAAGAGGACTCACCATCCGTAGTAGGTGCCCTGGGTTGCGGTTGAATGTCTGGGTGGTTGAAGTAAGGTTGGTTGGAATGAGGCAGAGTCGATGTGATTCGATAAAGGGGTGGTTTCGGACGTCTAAGTTGTGATCGACGCCCAGGATGCTTGATGTATCGAATTCCGTTGAGCGTCCTACTGCTATTGATCGAGGTCCGTCAGTTAAATTAGACATATACTACAGCTAAAAGGACTCACCATCCGTAGCAGGCGCCCAGGTTTGTGGTTGAAAGCCCAGGTGGTTGAGATTAGGCCACATCTATTGCTGACCGAGAGGATTCCCATTAGCGACAGGAAGAGAATGTGAAGAGCAAGAAAAACTCACGATTTGTAATCCGATGGCCGAGTGGTTATGATAGAACGGAAGAGAGATGGATGATACAGAAAGACAAATGAATCGAGGAAAAAGAGAAACAGGCGGAGTGGCTGGGAAGGGATAGGGGCAGAGAGGAGATGAAAAGAGAAAGAAGGAACAGATGGCCATGATAGAACGGGAGAGAAACAGACACAGAAAAATACATAAAGACCGAGGGATATTGGAAAGATGGAGTATGGGAAGAAGGGAGGAAGGGAAGAAATCAGATGAAAGAGGACAGAGAAACAGAGAAAGGCAGGGTATAGGGTATATTCGCAGACGGAGCCACCTATTTCCGAAGCTTCTTCGCAGCGCGAGATAGTCGAGACGAGCGGCGAAGAGGAAGGGCTTCAGGGGCTGCTTGAACTACGACCGCCATGGCTGTCTGCGAGGAATCCGAAGAAGGCAAGCTGGCAGCAGCTGGAGATAGGCGGGGAGGAGAGGCAGGGAGCATTGGAAGGCGACTAGGGCCAGGGAGCGGAACGGCAGAGCTGCGAACTCTGGAGGTAGGACGGAGACTTTCCTCCTCATCTTCTTCGTCGTCGCGAGATCGTTTGCGGGTATCTGCGCTTGGGGCGAGGGCACCTTCTCCAGCGGCATCATTATTCCGGCGAGAGCGAGACGCGGGTGTAGGGGTCTCAGGCGTAGGAGGACGCACCCATGAGCTTGAGGGCGCAGCAGCATTGGTTGCCGCAGCGACTGGTGGGGCGACAAGCCTTGGATCATCGACGTATTCGAGCTCCAAATCGTCAATGTCAACACCTCCAGGAATTGGGACAGGTGGGGGAACGCCGCTAGGCGGGGAAGGAGGGGGCTGAACCGCATTGCTACTCATGGATCCCTCCCCCAAAAAATCGGCCAAGGACGCCGCGTTGGGACGAGTCGTCGATGGGGGAGGCGAAGGATCACGATAAGATCGGCCGTAGTACCCACTGGGCGGCGGGCGAGGGTACCATTCCAAACGCTTTCCCGTATTAATCACATAGCCCGCACCAGTGCGTTTGAGGGGGCGTCCGGAGGCATGGGCGGGGTCGTCCGAATAGGCATGAGGGTGTGGATTTGGTAACCAAGCAGTGAGCTTGCCGAAATCTTTTTCAATAAAAGCACCTTCCCGTCGAAGCTTCCGCCCTGTCTTCGCGTTGTATGGTAACATGGGTTTGAATTCCCTTCTTGGGGGAGATGGACGTCGGTTACCTGAATTTGCACCAAAATGCCCATGAGACGATGGACCTCCTGTGACAAAAATTGGGATTAGAAAACAAAGAGTAAACAGAATGTAGGCACATACCTAATCCAAATACGCGATGAGGGCCGGCTTGAGGACCGAAAACGGCTGGCGTTGGTAGTCGGGGTTCTCCATCGACGCCGCGCAGCCTTTTAGGAGACTTGTCATCTGTATCGTCGGCACCAGGTCCCAAATCTGAGCTGTGTCCCCGCTTCCGTGGCCCCGAACTTGTCTGTTCAACGAGGAGGTTCCCAGAATTGGAAGTGTCGGGAGCGTTGGAACTAGAATGCGCATTCGAACTAGGTGATAGCTCTAGAGCTCGGCGATCATCGCACCCAGCTTCACTGGAGGGGTTGGCAATCGCATGGCTACTTGGTGATGCAGACTCGGATGGGGCGGATGGAGGCGCAGCCTGAGCAAGAACGACGGCTTGACTGGGTGGAGAAGGGCTACGCAGTTGTTGCTCTTCTGCACGATCTGCAGGCAAGGGCGAGGGAGTCGGTAAAGCCAAGTCGTGGACAGAAGATGACTTGTCATCTGTATCATCGGCACCAAGTCCCAAGACGAGGAGGTTCTCGGAGTTGGAAGTGTCGGGAGCGTTGGAACTAGAATTCGCATCGGAGCTAGGTGACAACTCTAGAGCTCGGCGATCCTCGGTAGCAGCTTCACTGGAGGGATTGGCAATCGCGTCGCTACTTGGTGATGCAGATTCGGATGGAGCGGATGGAGGGGCAGCCTGAGCAAGAACGACGGGTTGAGTGGCTGGAGAAGCGCTACGCACTTGCTGCGCTTCCGCATGATGAGCAGGCAAGGATGAGGGAGTCGCTGTAGCCGAGTCGTGGACAGGAGACGATGGGGCAGATGATGAGGGCGTTTCAGGAACGACAGCAGAACCGTTAGACGGGGCCGACGGGACTGACGCCTCTCTGTTCCGGATGGGAGCTGCAGATATGGGATTGACGTTATCAGTCAAAGCCCTGAAAACGACAGGGTTAGACCGTTGAACTACATAGCCACCCCTGGATGGTAGAGGCTGAGGAAATTCGGAGATCGCAGATATTATAGTCCAATTGCCAGATAATATCGCATCCTCTTCTTCTTTAGTTAATTCACCCCTTTCAGAGACCATGTCGCCGTTGACATCGTGGATGAGGTGTTGGGCTGCGCTCCACGGCGCACCGGTGGGCTTAAAACTGATGATTTTGGGGTGGCCAATCACCTTGGCCTCACCGCTGTTGGATTCGAAGCGCAGAAGGAAGGGTTCATCCTCGGCCGCAGTCAAGGGCATTTCGTTGCTTGCATGAGCGAACATGCGTTCAATGGGCATAGGTGGATCGTCATCGCGTTGCAGGAGGAGAGGAGGTGGGATAGGAGCCCCCGGGTTAATGCACTCTGTGACAGTGAGAGGGTCATCCCTGGATAAACCAGTCAAAAATGAGCAGCGGATTAAAGGCAGGAATGACGTACAAGCAGGATTCGGTGACGTTGAGCAAGATCTTTTCCCTGTAAACACAATGTAAATATTGGGACTGGGAATGAACACAAAATAAGACGCACTGTGCCGCAGCCGTTTCTTCAGGGCAAGTGGGGAAATGGACAGCAATGTCTTCAGCGAGACGACGGAGTTCGCGTTCGCTCTCGAGTTCCTCAGGCCAGTTGCGCAAGAGGTCAGCGGCAAGAGCTGCGACTTCTCCGAAGCTTTCGTAGAGGTCCCGTTCAACATCAACATTGTCGGAGGGAGAGTTGTTGGTTGTAGATGGAGCCATTGCAAGTTATGAATGGTTTAGATTCAGAGTAGAGGTGTTTTGCTAGTTGAGGAAGTTTGCGATTGTAAGAAGTGATATCCAAGTGGAAAAAAGAGCCTGGGTTTTATAGGAAAACTCACCGAGACGCTTTACTGCCATAATTGTGTCCTAGTGCGCTTTAAAGCGTCAAGACCAGAAACGGGCCAAATGCCCAGAACAATTGTCACGAGGTCAAAGCGCGTCGCGAGGCTATACATTCCAGGAGCCTCGGAGTCGACATCCAGTCGTGCCAATCCATGCCCAGATACCTTGAATCAGTTGAAGTATCGTTCGAAAGACGCTGAACAGTGAAGCTGAATGAACTTTGACATCGAAATGCCAGCGAAGCTGACCAAGCAAGGTCGCCCAAATTTGGATCGACCCCTGAGCGCGCGCTTTGAACAACGCTTTATTGCACGAGGATCGCTTTGGATTCTATAGGAAAGTCAATTTGAAAGCGCAAGGCTTGGCGGTCGTGATCAAGTTACGGGAGCCCTGAATATATTGCCTCGGAAGTCAATCTTGGTACAGGAAGCGTAAGACGAAGGAGGAGAAATAACGCCTATAGTACTCTTAGATGGAGCCCAAAATACAAAAATCAAAACTGAATAAGCAAAGAATTAATTCTTGCCATGTAAAATTATGCAGAGACAATAGCTCCCAATTCATCACTACCAATCCGATACCTCAGCTCCATAAATTCTTTGAACCCCCAGTGCGCAGTGAATATTTCAAGGTTCGCACCGAATGAACTCTCGACTCTTTCAGCAAACCTGGCATATCTTGCGTTACAGTACTCCATAGTGTGCAAGTGCAAGGATGTCGTCGGAATTACTCTCTCTGCGGCCGATATCAACTGCAAAAAACGTTGAAGGCACCCGTACACATGGTCGAATTCAGATTCCTCGATCATGGTGTAGAGCGCCTCGAGGGTGACGTGCTTGAGCATTGGAAAGAAGACGGCACGGCTACCAGGCTCCGGGAACAGGTCATTGATAATCCAGAGAGATCGGTCCATCAACGTGAGGTGGGTGATCCTTCGACAAGACCCCAAAAGCAGCGCCATGACGCCCGTATGTTTCGGAATGTCAAGGCCCAACGTGCACCTGGAGGCAGTATCAACCATTCCCCTCCTCCGGATCATGTCGGTGAAGTCAGAGAGGACTGGGAAGACAGCCGGTGTATCGTCCGGACTCTCAAATGTGCAATAATAATGCAGTTGAATCCGAGGATTACGCCAATCATCGTCTCCGGAACCGAGACGCAAAATAAAGTATACTTCGCCTACATCCAATCCCCAACTTCCGACTTTGAGTTTCTGAGCATTCCCGGACCACCGCTTGATACATTCAGAGAAAGTCTCGCCCAAAAGTTCGATAAATGAAAGATCATCGGAAGTCTCGTCCTCCTCTCTGATCACAACAGATATTTTGCAGCGGGGCGGGAGAACTAAACTTGCGAAAATCTCGGCGCCTTCGATTCCTGCCGTTTTGATACTAAATTCCACTAGGTTGGGCAGGCACACTTTGCGCGAAACCACCGGATCCAGCTCCGAGCCAGTAGAATGTACCTTGATAGTAAGATATCGAAGCGAGGGCTGAGTCTCCAGCATATCCAGCCATTCTGAAAGAGTGGGACCTTCGGCGAAAAAGTCCGGAGTAATGTCGAAATGGACGAGGCGAACGGTGGACAAGTCCATTGGCGGGTGTGTGAAAAGAACTTTCTCCATTAGAAAGTCCCTGAGATTGGGACAATAATCGTCAAATAACCGCCCGTCGAACGAGAGGTGGGCGGGGGAAGGCTCTTCTCCACAGTGGCGATCATACTGGACCCTAAACGACTCAAGCATGGGGGCTGGAAAGTTTGCGGTGGCATATATGAGTTCCGATGCATCCTCATGGCGTTGCAGGGAAAAATGCAAAATCTTGATGCGATGCATGTGTGCCAGAACGCGAATCCATTTATCTGCACCAAAATCTCCATGACGTCTTCTGCGATAAGAGTGCGACTGGATTCTCAAAGGAGAATTTCCGGAGCGAGTGATGAGTTCCTTAACCCAAGCATTGCTGCTCTCGTCGATATTGATAATGGATCCCCAGATATCCTTGCATTGATGAAGAGCCACGTCTCTCCAGAACTGAGAAACCTGGCTGGCGCGACGGAAGGCAAGAGCTTCTTTCACGAGTAGGGTTGCCACCTGGTCCGTGTAGTTGTAAGAGTGGCTTGTGACGATGTTGGCAAACACTTCGGCTATAATTTCGGCGGGGAGGTTGTCGACGAAGCATGGGTGGGGGAGTTGGGGCTTGTTCGACATGATAGACGGAGGGGGAAGTGAAAGTGTATGTGCGGAAGAATGTGCGGCTCCGACATCAGTGTAAGGCTCCTACTTATTCATTTTCGAAAATAGAACCAACAATGACCTTTACGATTAGGTTGGGCCACTCGTTGTAGTGGCCTGACACGCCGACCCATTGTTTCAAACATCTTTGTGGGATGGACCAACTACCCATGTTGGCCAAGTACTTCCGGCAGTTGGATAAAACACAGCACAAGTTCAACGTTTGTGAAGCACTGTACAGCAAGGCCGAAGATTCCACCAAACCATGTTGGAGTCAGTCCATTCGACGAACAACCCGAGGTCGCAAAGGAATACAATTAAACCCCGAGGCGAATTCAGATGGACCGTGTAGTTATACAGTTTAAGCGCCTTCCTAGCACCGCCATGCGAATATAATTTCCTGCAAAAATGAAGTTCTGTACGTGTTCGGTACCTTCAAACGGTAAGACGAATCATGGAAGTAAAGTCGATTCTCACTAAGCTCGAATAATCCTCAGTTCACGTATTCGCCGTCCCAGGGTCATAGACATCGCATCCCATATCCGCTAACCACTTCTTCCTGTCTGTTTCTCGCTGACACTTCACGCTCTTGCTGCCCATACAACTGCCACCACTACACCCCGTTGAATGGCTAGATCGCAGATTATTTGACCTCGACAGAGACCCCGACCTGCTCCCGTGATTGCTGATACCAACAGATGTCAATCCAAATCCAAGGCTCGTAGGATCGGGGATGCAGTTGCTTCGGCGGCGCAATGGAAGGCTTTGGGAGCTTGGAAGACATAGTCGCAGCATGGGTAGGGTAGCCTTGTTGGATGCGTACTCGAAAATACGGAGTTTCTGCGCAGTCGAAAGTAAAGGGGCGACATGCGAGAGAATGGAGAGCTGAATTTCGGTTGGCAGAAGAGTAAATGAGAAGGAAGCATGCGAGTTATTGGTGTTAGAATCCTTCCTGGCCTTGCTTGTGGATTGGGAAACTGGCGAGCATTCACAGTCGGTCGCGCATTGCGGCCCCAAGGACGTTTTTGTGTTTCGAGGGCCATTCTGCCAGAGAAGTTGCCTAGAGTACCGTAGAAGTTTCAAGGACTGGTCGGTCACCCCTCTTTTCAGGTATATATTCCTAGCCAGCGTGTTCTTCAGTTTCCTCTCCAAGTCGAGCCTTCCACAACCGCTGCCAATTGCCATGCTTGTGACGGCGTCCTGTGAAGGTATGTAGTGGAGAACGGTTGCCGTTGTTTCTTCGTCCGCGTCTTCAACTGCGTCAGCGTCATCGCTCGCTTCATCTTCATCGTCGATAAAATTGGCGAACAGTTCCACCTTTTCGATGGTCCAACACCGACAAAGTGCATCTACCACCTTTTTGACGCCCCAATGTCCCATATTGTTGGCGTTGGCGCGTAGCTCTATCAGTTTGCAGCTACCGTCTGGGCGTCCAACATACGAAGCGAGATGTCCTGCGTCAATCTTCGTAAGCCCCGTCGCGCTGAGCTGCAGGCACCTGAGCGAATTCTGAAGAGAGGGGAGGAGTGTGAATAATGTCTGCTTGAATTCGGCAGAGAGTGGATTACTGGACAAGATCAAGGAGGTCAAAGAGGAGGTTGGGTATCCACTGGGAGAGATGAACGAAAGAGCAGAGATGAGAGCCTGGGCTGTTTGTGACGTCCCCTGGATCTCATTCTATCGCAATTTCAATTAACGTAAATCAAGCAGGAAAGGGATAGGACGAACGGCATGCAAACCCAAATGCAAAATGTTTATCCGCTCCTCCTCTTCTAAGCCTTCCGGTTCCAACTTGCTACGCAAACTCTGCAACCACCGGATGAGGGCTTCAAATCCCAGGTCGGTCATCCCAACATCAGTCAACTCGAGAGATTTCAAGGACCTTGGGAATCTCGTTCTGCCCCTGTAGTCAGGTTCTGGAGTCGTATCGGCTGACTTTCCAGTTTTTTGGACCACTGAAATCCGTTGGGCGTCATCGCCTTGCATATTCTTGGAAGTCTTCCCATCGTCACCCTTCGTTAGCCACTCGAAGAGTGCGAGACAACCTTCATCTTGCAGGGGAACGTGTCTCAGCGCGCCACCGTCCAGACTCGGGTCTGCTCGAAGCTTTGAGATGAATGGGTTCGGATCGCCTTCTCTGCCAACAATCAGCACACGTAAGATTATCCAACAGAAAAGATTTATACCTGAGGGATAGTCCATTGAATCCTAATCCTTCACCAGCCGAGATAACAGTTGTCGGAAATATTCGAAGTCGATGGCTGTATGGCAAGGAACTTCGTTACGTCAGCAAGTTATGTATGGTGCAGTCGTGGGAATAAGTATCCCCGATACGCCTACTTACAACTTCGTTACTGGACTTGAACTGCTTCAACCCAAGTGCCTACCCATTGTGATGGTCTCAGGAAACAACGTTCTTTCCACCAAGAAATTATTTATGGCTGCCGACGAAGCCGTCGAATTTCCACTGGGTCCTTGTTTAGCATCGCAGCTCGGAACCGCTGGTTACTTCTCTCATCCAGAAGCTGCGTGTGTGAGATTGTCGGATGTCCATTGGCATCATGTATCGGGGCTCTGATTGATTCCCATGAGGATGCTCACCACGTCGAAGCGTAAAGCAGCTCTTATGCCCACCTTATCGCAAACCCATGGAGCAACCTTTAACGGGACGCTGGGAATTCCGGGAACGGGCTTCTCGCTGACTGATTTTTCCGCTCTCTCTGACGAGTACCCTTTTGCGCAATGAGCCACCAGTCACCCTCATCGTCAAGGAAGAAGGGCAAAGCAATGGAGGCAGACGAAGCTGAATTAGCGAGAATGGGATACAAACAGGAACTGAAGTAAGGATTCTCATACTCATCATCCGCGTTATCAGCAATGAACGAATTCTTGAAGACGAGAGTTGGGCCTTATGCAGGTGAGCGCCAAGTTTTTCCTCTGTCAATCGGTTTCTACTTATATTGACGGATGGTGTAGAATTTCGGGGTTCGCTGAGCGCTTTTCGCGAATGACATGTGGAATTGAGGCATTTATTTTTCTACAGGTGTCTTTCTCGATCATATCTGTCATAACTGGTATACCCTCGCTTTTTTTGTATGGTTTGGTGAGTATGATGTCTGTGAACAACGCTCGTCCTCTGAGATCTTGACAAGAATACTGGTGGGCCTGTGGTTATGGTATGGGGATGGGTTGTAGTGGGTAAGCGCCGCAGCTTTGGTCGTTATCGAAATCAGTCAAGCTCACCTGTTATCGATTTATCAGCATGCTTCACTATGCTCGTTGGGCTTGCAATGGCTGGTAAATAAAACATATGTCCTGAAATTTTATCCAAATCGGGCTCACTGCGTTTCTCACTGCGGGCACAGAGATCTGCAGGTACGAAATCTGTCTAGTAATCAACCATGGCTTCAATCCGCGCTTTAGTGCTCATCCTACATCTGGCGGTCCTTATTTCTGGGCTGCGATGCTCTCTCGGAAGCAGAACGCGCCACTAGCGTCATGGATTACTGGTGAGTCTCCTCCGCCCGCTGAAGTGTGTCTGATAACCGATATATTTTTCAGGATGGTTCAACTTACTTGGCCAGGTCGCCGTCACCACCGGAATCAGGTGTGTCCCTGTCGCACCTTCGTGACGTAGTGCAGTATGTTTTGCCCGTCTCGTATTCAATGTAGCTTCGCGTGTGCAAATTTCATCTCCACCGCTTGTACACTTGGGAATACAGGGTTTGTTCCCACTCCTAACACTACCATCGGTAAGTGAGAATAGAACGTGTAGCATGCGCGTCTAAACCCTCATTTTTCAATTTAGGTATTTACGCTGCCGTTTTGTTCACCCAAGGCCTTACGAACACTTTCGGCGTCCATCTACTTCATTACCTCAACAACATCTCCGTCTGGTGGCACGCCATCGGCACTACCTCTCTGGTTATCGCCATTCTCGCGAAGGCGCCTTCCCATCAATCAGCGTCGTTCGTCTTCCGACAGTTTATCGATGGTACAGGGCCTCCGGGAGAGGGATGGGGTGATAGGGCGAGCCATGTTTACGTCGTCGTTATTGGTGTATGTCATCGTCGCGTCGTACGCTCGTACTAAACCTAACCATACGGCCTTGCTTCGTAGATCCTGATGGCTCAAGTCTGTCGTTTTCTTCTATTTTCCTTCATGGGCGCTAATGAGACCTTTCGGTTACAGTACACTTTGACAGGTACGATCACAAGAACTCTCCTTTTGTCAAGTTCATTCGCTTACAACTCCCTGAAGGATTCGATGCCAGTGCACATGTTTGTATATCGATTACTCGCAAAAAGGATCGACCGCTCACAACGCTACAGATGACCGAGGAAACTCGCAATGCAGCTATGTCGGGTAGCATAGGAATCATCATGGCCATCGGAGTCTCCTCTCTGCTTGGCTGGTTCCTAATTCTTGGACTCCTCTTCTCTATCCAAGATTTGGATGGCACACTGGCCTCAGGAACAGGCCAGCCCGTCACTCAAATATTCTTGGATACTGTTGGCGAGAAGGGAGCAATTGTGCTCATGGTAGGCAGAAATCCCACTACCAAATTTAAGGCTCACAACCATCCCAAAAAGGTCATCGTCATTGGCGCGATGTATTTCTGTGGGTAGGTTGCTGCGCCATTATAGAACCTGGACAACATTCGCTTGAATTTTTTCTCCGTAGCACGTTTTCTATAACGTCGAACT
This sequence comes from Hebeloma cylindrosporum, assembly GCA_000827355.1. NCBI lineage: Eukaryota > Fungi > Basidiomycota > Agaricomycetes > Agaricales > Hymenogastraceae > Hebeloma > Hebeloma cylindrosporum. The sequence goes on along the minus strand of KN831774.1, from coordinate 688,656 downwards.
CTCGAATGATGTACGCCTTCTCGCGTGATGGTGGTATCCCAGGACACAAGTTCTTTGCTGAAGTCAGCACCGAGTGGAAATCGCCTATTCGTACTGGTAAGGTTTCGGAATCGAATTCCTTCTCAATTCGACACTCTCTGATTCGCTGTCTTCGAAAAGTATGGCTTGCGTGCACTCTCAGCTTCATTTTAGGCCTACCGAGCTTAGGAAGCTCCGTCGCGTTCGCAGCTGCAACTTCAATCGCTACTATTGGATTATACATCTCTTACGGTATATCTTCTCTCTTGCGTCATTCCTTACTCGATACCCTAACCACGCAATTACCGACTAGGAATTCCAATCGCGCTCCGCGTGATATATCGTGATCAATTCGTTCGAGGACCGTTCCATCTGGGCGTTTTCTCCTTCCCGGTGGCGATTGGCGCCGTCCTCTGGATCGCGTTCATTTCTATCGCATTCATCCTGCCCCAAATCAACGTGAGTGGTGTGTATCTAATTTTAGCGTTATCTCTGCTCAACGGCATCGGGTTCGTTGCGCTTCTGGCCATGTATATATAGCCTGTCGATTCACAAACGTTCAACTACTCCATTGTAGCTGTGGGAATCGTCATACTCTACAGCGTAGGTTTCTGGATTATCAGTGCTCGGAAATGGTTTGTGGGACCTGTGAAACAGATCGAAGGTATGTAGGCTCTTCCTGAAAAAACAGCCATAGGACTGCACTCTTATTTTTATTTTCACCTGGCCGAAAAAAGCGGAGGGAATGGGTATTGACGTCATGGATCCATCGACAGCGGGGAAGTTTGGAGCGGTTGATGTGGAGTCGGAGTCGAAAGGAGTCGAGGTTTGAATTAGAAACGAGCTCTCGAATATCAGCTACATACAGTAGTTTATTGCGTCAGATCTCCTGGCCTTTGGAGAACGTTCTTATGTACCTTGGCACTTCATAGAGTTGACGTCACACAATCAAATTCAGAACAATAATAAAAACCATTCACAAGTTATTGTGTACAATAACAATTACACTAATAATTAAATTCCGTGGAAACCAATTCTCTTTGTTCTCCAAGTCCATTTCTATCATGCATGGGCAGGGTCGTCGTCGTCATCGTCATCCGGGTGTTCCGTGTTCGTCCCACTGTGACTCTTTACACTATCCTATAAGATAGATAGAAAAAAAAAGGGAACAAGCGTCCAGGCATTAGCATGTGAATTTATCCATGAGAAAACACTCTGTGAGAGGCGATAGGCGCAAAGGAAAAGTAATGGGGATGCGAGCATCGAGGCGAGGGGTTTTCGTCCGCTGGTGCGTTCAGGTGTGGAACGACGCAGAAAGGTGCGGCGAAAACCTCCCGAATCCAACCAAAAGAGCCGAAAAACCATCCATCCATCCATCCGTCCGTCCGAAGAGCACTGCCTGGATAACATGCTGTTCGCCCATCCATCCTCCAACCATCCCAGCCCCGAATATGCATCCAACAGAGATACAACAAGGAAAAAAAAACAAGAGAGATAATTACAATTGCGCAAACGTCTGCGTCCGACTCAACACCCGCCTCATTTTCTTCCCCTCTCGGGGATGAACCAGCTTCGTTCCCCGCCCCGCGGTGCTAGTTCCCACCGTATCGTCAAGTTCCGCTGCGTCTTCGTCGTCCAGATTACTTCGACTCTTCCCCTTCGCATCAATGATCTCGCCATCCTCGCCCACTGGCGGTGTATCGGCCCTCTCTAGACCCGCGGGAAATACAGGGCGTGGCTGGGAAGAGGATTGCGAGGACGACTCGATGATACTCGCTGCCTCGGGGTATAGCGACGGATGATATGTGTGCAGCGGTGCGGGATACTGTTTGGCCGGCGGCATCAACGCGGGAGGTGACGGTGGTGGTACAGAGGCTCTCGAACCCGAGGTCGACGGCTCAGGGGTGATACGCCTCTTCTTGGATTCAACATCCCCTTCGTCGTCCTCGTCGTCTTCATGGGCTCTCTTTACTCCGCCTGAATTGAAAGCTTTCCCGATCCGCTCCTCTTCCTCCCTTTTCCGATCTTGTTCAAACTCTGAGCGATCCCGTATTCGGTCCATCTGCGCCCAATGTCCTTTCCTCGCGTTACACATGTCCCTTCTCTCGCCGTGGCTAGGCACCTTCCCATTCAGCCTGATGCTTTTCCATGGATATACGGGCTTACGCGCATCGAAAGCTTCGAGCGCGGCCAAATCCATGGGGTCTGCGCGAGCAGCCACTTCAGCAGGGGTGATCCAGCCCAAGTCCAGCAGGCGACGGAGAGATTTGCCAGGAACGGGGTAAGTGCGCGTTTCCTGCGACCACCGATAATCTACCTCGGTGATCTTCGTGTATGGGTCAAAGATCTCTGTTACGGGTGGGAGGCCGGGTGTATTGGTGGTGGTGATGTATGTGGTCTGGGGATTTTCAGGGGGTATTGAGGCTCCGAACGAACCGGCGGGGGCGACAGCAACGGGTGGCGCAGTGGGGCGATGGTACGGCGGGGCGTAGGCGAAATCCCTGACCTTCACGCCCCGAGTTTGGATCTCCGCAGTGATGTCCTGCGACTCTGGGTCGTCCACCTCTGTTGCGGCGGGTGAGAGCGCTCGCTGCGCGGCGTCTTGAGAAACGTCGTCTTCTGTGGTTGAAGCCTCCATTACGTCTTCGGTCAAGTTAGAGCTCTCCGTGATATCGAGAAGGGTCGACTTTGGAGTCTGCATGGATCGATAGATAGAAAGAGAGTTATCAACAAAGGGATAAATAAGCAATACTGTAGCCGAGTGGCCACTCACATTATTATAACAGTCTCGTCGAATCACTGGTGGGTGCGTTACATGCGGCTTTGTCTCCTCAACCTCCATCTCCTCGTCATGGGGTATGCGGATAATATATTCGCTTTGAGTGCGTCTTGACTTCGGGGTGCTCCTGGCGGGGCTCGTCGTACTATCCCCCATCTCTACATCCATCTCTCCGTCCATGCCCTTCTGCTGCGGGATCAAAGGCATGGAGCTCGCTCTGGTCGATACGGTAAGCTTGCCTGGAACGTTTGTTGCGAGGCTCGCATTGACTCCGAAGAAAGTGCGTAACGAGATTGTGCGCATTTCGAGTTCGGTTTGTGTGTTTGTGGTACTGTGGGCTGAGGAAATGGTGGTGGTTTGGGAAGAATAAGAATGTGAAGCGGATGTCGGTATAAAAGCGTTGTCCGGGTGGAGTCCAATTGTCCGTGTCTCAACCTGCTTATTATATAGGCCGGACCCTCCCGTTGCCTCGTTGCCTTCCCCGCTTCCCCAATGCCGAGTGGGCCAAATCCCTGACTCTGACATGATCACAATTCAAAGCTATGTGATAGATACGTGCGCTTTGATCTTCCCAGTTCGTTGCCGTGCCGCTTTATTGTGTTGTTGTTGTTCTTGACTCGCTGCTATGTCGTATGCCAAGTGCACGTTGTATGCGTTTGCGTCCCGTAAAAGGTCAAAGCGTCAGGGCGTCAAAGCGTTAAGCGGCGTGCGTCGTGCGTCGTGGTAGAGTACAAGGCCTGACCCCGACCGAACAAATCATACACAACGTCGCCGCCGTGGGAAAATCTACAAATTTATGAGTCACGGGAATAGACATAAATGGCAAGTCGCGGTCACGGGGCCGGGTAGCGCGCCTTAATGTCAATAATGATTAATAATGGGTTCTACCATTGTTCGCCAGAAGTAGAGTTTCAGGATCCTCTTCTAGTTGCGCTGTAATACAAGCTTTCATTCTGACCAAGTAATCTGTACATTCGAGGTTCTATTTTTTCCCCTAACTTCTCCGCTCAAGCGCCTTCCAACCCTTCCTCAACCCCTTCTTCTCAACCACATTAGCGGGCATGCAGTACACCGGATCCAAATCAACCAAGCCAGGATAGCCTAGGATAGAGAGGCCTACGTAGAATTGTGATCAATATCAGAATCATGCACACGACCGAAAGCGGTTATCCGACATGGCGTGGGGAAGGATGAAACCCACGACATCCTGACTCGAGCGAAATGAATGAAAGTGCTGTACACGTACCGGCAATACCAAAATGCGTATGAAACACATCCACCATGTCACCTGGTCTATCAGCGATTCCACCGCCTTCTGGGTCCTAGAACGGATCATGGTAAGTGATCGTGAAAGGCAAAATGAAAAAGCAGCGCGGTGGACGAGTGGTGAATTCCACCTTCCTGCCGCGGAAGCTGAAACTTTCCCGATTACGAGTCATATCCATAGCGACATCACCAGAACATGAATCAGAAGGTAAAAAAAACACACCTGAGCACTCAGAATGAAACTCTCCAGCTTACCCGCATCGATCCACGGCACCTTACCCAATATCGACAAAGCAGAGAGCACCCAGAAGCTGTAGCATACCTAGATGGTAAATAGTCAGATAATCGTCATAAATTCAATCGCCCGCACAAGTAAATCAATGAATCAAAGGATCAAACAAACGCCTGGAGCCTCATTGTCATCCCCGCCCGACTTGTTCAAGTGACGATATTTGCAGCATGAGGTAGTCGGACGATCGTCGCGTATGCTTTCAAACAAGGCAAATAAGGGACTGTCCGAGTCAGCTGGGGATGATGCAAGTCTCCATAGGCGGACATCGAGAATGCGACTCGGCCAACCACCCAGATAAACACCGCTGATTGAATCAAAAGGTGCAATCCGAACAGGGAACCTTAACGTGCTCGCGGAAACGGCCCAAGGGTAGAAGGTATCAGGAAAAACAACCTCGTCGATGTCATCATCAGCATCAGCAGACGATGAGATCTGTAGTCGGGTTGACATGCGGTCGTGGGCAGCAGTTCACACGCAAACATAACCACAATCCACCACCGCTACTCAACGGAAAAGGATAAGAAAGAGTCAGGGATGGTATGACTCGTTCGCGCACGACTTTCCACCGTCAACAGAACTAGACCCACCAAACGCCGCCGAAATCAAATCATAGAAACAAAGAGCGTCCCAGATCCGACGAAACCCAAGAGCACCGACAAGAATAAAGAATCAGGAAGCACTCACATCTTCAAGCTTTTCCGGTCTCCCATTCAACCCACCATTAGGAAGCTGTCGCTCACAGAGCCACCATCCCAGGGTGTCCACATCTATAACATCCAACCGATCCAGAATGGCCAGAGCTGCGACGCACACGAAAACTACGAAGAAGAACGAAATGAAAGGTGAGTCAAACGGTATGGGTTGGAGTTTACAGCCCATGCTCACCCTGCCCCGCATGGCTTTCCGCCCCCACCACACTCCCAAACCCGCCATCAAAATTCCTGCACCGTTTCAGATACCCGACCGTCTTCTCCCTATCTAGTTCATCCAGCCGTCCGAGTAAAGACAAGGCGTTAACGGCACAATATAGAAATCGAGTGTCGATCTCGCCCCAACAATCCCCTGCGAAGACCCCTGACGGTTGTTGCAGTGACATTATGACTAGAAAGAAAGTAAGTGATAGGATGCGTCGATGGACGTGATCCTCGTACATTTAACCACGCGATCCACGTCCATACGATCCACAGCGTCTTGCATCACGAGAATCTGGATAGCGCTTAGCGTCTAGAGGAGATGTGCGTCATGTTCAGGATGGGCGCCGAAAGCTCCTGTTATCGTTTTTAAAAACAAAAATGAACAAAAGTCAATTATCACAAGAACAAGAAGTAGATCACTCAATAAATACCTGCCTCGTCATCCCAGCAACTCATCACGAACTCCACCATCTCATCCCTATCCAGCGCATCGGGACGACCCATTATAGAAAGTGCAGTGAACCCCCAATATACGGCGTTCAATCGGAGGTGTGTGGTAAGGTGGTACATGAGCTCGTCCTTGTTCTACCCAACCCCCCAGGTCAAAATCGAATGAACATTTTTTCAAAAAAGGAAGGCTAAGATATAAATCCTCACCTCTCCCAATTTCTGAATGTAGGAGACATGAAGATCGACTAGGAGCGTCTTCGTATCTGCAACTTTTACATCCGAAGAAGACGAAGGTGTGGCGGCCATGGTGTTCCCGAGAATCGTGTTTGTGTCCTTGTCGATGTATGGGGGCGATTCAAAATGTCAGTATGTATAACAGTGGATGAATGATTAGTGAATAATAGTAAGGGAACGAAGGAGCGGTCTGGTCGTCGTGATGTGTTTGGCAGTGAGTGCTCTTTCGGGCCGGCAAAGCACTTTTCATCAGTTGCCGCCTGTTGTCAATGCCGCCTTACCAATGCATGACCTTGCTCCTTACCACAGAAGCGCGCAAATGCTCCGGCTCTCTCCATATTACGCTTGAATTCCCCGTATGCGCGTAAAGCGAACTTCCACATTCAAAGCGTAGCGCAGTACGCTTTGGCCCAATGTTGAAATTTTTCTCAAAGCGTCCAATCTTTTGCGATATAAAATCGCGATGGCTTTTCTGTACTAGGGACCACAAATCCTGATATATATACCTCCACCACTACCCCATCGCCTTTGAAAGCTGAATCCCAGGATGTACGAATTTTAACCTTGCTTTCAATCCCCTAGATAACCTAATTTATTATCAGGGAAAACTTGCTTCGAGTTCCTCACGATGCACTCATGCAGAAGGTGTACGACGCTTCGCCCGAATTCCGATTCGTCTACTCTGAAATGTCCGGAAGTTCGAACGACCAATCCTTCATGAGATTTATCCAGAGAGGTGCTGACATTGGGTACGCCATGATTTAATGTATAGAAACTTACATAACTGATGGTTATTTCCTGCAGGGATCCGACCTTTGAGTCCACTCAGGCGTCCCAGACCCTTCCATTCTACTCACAAGATCCTGCGACTGCCGCCGAGTCGCTACCTATCATCCCTTATGTGGGACAAACCATGCCAGGCGACGGATTCTCGAGAAACCAACAACTAAGTCTCAATTTCTGTCCTTTCCCGACATGTTGGGCGTCCATCCTTCAACATCCCGGAGAACTTACCACTCATCTCCGAAACACTCACTTTATCCGCAACGAAGGCCCAAAGAAACAGACCCTGGAACTCCAGCTACACAGCATAGGTGCATGTCCATTCCCCTTCTGTGGAGCACCCATCGAAAGACCAAGAGACGCTATGAAGCATCTCCGAAGCGTTCATTTCAACGGGAACGGCGTCCAGATTTCTTCTTGCAACTCATTGGAGTATTCAGAGACTGGGCGCTTCATTTGTGAAGTTCCTGGGTGTGGCGCGTCTATCCTCATCCGTGACCGCTCATTCGTGAACCATTATAAGGAGCATTTCATTAGGTATTTCTGCCCAGTGAATGGGTGTGATTATCACGCTGGTCGACGGAATTTGCTCGCTCGTCATGCGAGATTGAGGCATGGAGGTATGGTGGACGTGAGAAGTGTCCTATCGGTCTTTGTCACTGGTTTTTATTAAACAGCGTTGAGTTGGCCTTGAGCCACTTTAAGCCCTGTGTAGCCATAAGATATACAGATTCCATCTGAATTCAAAATACTTTTCCATTTCATTTTTTGTGTGGCGAAGAAAACTTGGCTTTTCCTCGTTCCTTTCTTTGCTCATCGGTTCATCAAATACTTGATTTTCAGTACTGGTAAATAGTGGACGCAATAACCGGACCTCTTTCTACGTGGCCCAAGATATCATGGAAGCTCATGGAAACTGAAATCAAGGCGAGGGCTCTGGCCCTAAAATTACCATAGAGGGATACCATTTGGCTTGGCGAACGCCACTTTCTTGGCAAAGCGTCTTTCAGATCCGAGCGGGCCACTGGCCCAATGCACAATGGTATTCACTGAGGGACTTTTCCTATCGTATAAGATGAAGCGGCGTATGGTCTTTTTTCTTCACCCCCCTACTCTGAATCCGATATTCCACCCGTTCTAGGACCTCCAACCTGATGTCGCGACAAATGAATAGGTATTTATTTCTCTAGCCTTCAAGCTTCAGATTTCAGGCTAATTTTCGCGGTCGTTAAAAGGGAAGAATCCCCACTTTTCGACGTGGAGCGCATGCAGTATCTGTATGATACCTCGCAGGAGTTCCGAGAGCTTTGTGGCCAGAACTCGATGTACGCTCAGGGTATGCAACCGACGAACCCTGGCATGCAGTCCATCTACCCCGGCGTTCAATCGACTAGCATGCAACCGATGTACCCCGGCATGCAAACCATGCATCAAGGGATTCCACCAGAATTTCACCAGGCTGGCCACGGTCATCACCCTGGGTATGCCACTGCCGAACGTGGTCCTCGCATCCCAAATATCCAGCCAACGTCCAGGCAGAATTTAAGCGCCGGAAATCCACACATCGGTTCCCAACAATCCATGAATGCTCACCGTGAAGGCCCGACGCTCCCCGCCAATTCTGTATATTCTATACTCTTTTCCCCACTCACAAACCCTCCGCCCCGCGAATCTCCACTGTCTGCGTCGCAAGTCGTCGACAATCAGGGTACGCGGCAGAGATATAAAGGACAAATTTTCAAGACCGCGACAGGATTCCAGACGCACGAAACTGGATTCTGCCCTTTCCCGTACTGCTCAGCACCCATCCACAATAGATGGGATATCGCTGAACATATCAAGGAAGCGCACATCCGCAATGGAGTCCAAATTTCCTCCCGCAACTCACGGCCATATCCAAAGACCGGACAATTTATTTGCGAAGTTCCAGAATGCGGCAGCAGTATCAGCATATATAAGGCCGCGGCGCATTATAGGGAACATGTCGAGAGATATTTATGCCCAGCCCCGGATTGCGGATATCATAGTGGGAGACGAGAACCGCTTCAGCGCCATGTTGAGAAAGTGCACCAAAACGGCGTTGATATCAGCGGCGTCTCTCCGACCTTTATTAAGCACCACTAAGTTACTTTCGTACCTACTTAGATACTAGGAAGAAAAAGGCTGCTTCCAATATTTTCAATAAATCCATGCATATTGATATGACCGTTGAACTTTTCTTCGAACCACTTTGAACTCTGGGCCTGGGTCGAAGGGCTTATTTTCCATAAAATAGAATTAGGTGTGGAGAGGGAGTGAACGAAGATAGCTCGAAGGCGCTCAGAAAATTGAACCGAAAGCCGAATTTCCACCGTACGGCGGAATTCAAAACGTTGAATCTCAGCGACGCAAGATGCCGAGCCAGCGTACAGTTCTTCCCGACCTGAGCTTTTGCTCTATCTTGCGAGGAACTAACGTAAGTGCCAACGGGAGTGCGGCTTTCCATTGCGATATTCGTCATGTTCGTCATCCACTCGCTATTCTAAACAGGCTTGCCCGCAGATATAACCCCGGCATTATGAGCTTCCCATGATCACAATACCTGGAAGTCTGGCCAGATAACCTCGGTTAGGGCTTATCTTGAGCTTCCAAATTAACCCCCTATCGCCCTTTACAACATGCCAACCAGCGAATCCACGTCAGAGGCACTACCAACGGAACTCTGGTTGGAAATCTTTTCGTATCTTCCTCGAAAATCTCGTCGAAAGGCTATGGGTATCAACCGATTCTTCTTTGACCTTGTTCTGGACGAGCTGTACGAAGAGGTCTGTATCGTGGCTGATAACGAGGAGACGTTACATCGATTTTCCCAGCTCCAGTAAGACTTTTTGTGGAGTCCCTGCCTACGTTTCGCGTATGTTAATGTCTGGTTGAAGGAACGAAGCCATTGCGACTCGCGTCCAGCGACTTTACATTTCCCCAAAGTTTCTATCTGGATTGGGGAACCACCACGAGGCCGTCGTTCAAACGACAGTCCAACAAACATTTCGGTCTGTTCTTACAACGTTCATGGGGGCTGCAAAGCCAGCAGCCGGGCGTAACGCATCTCCTAAAGTCAGCCAAGGTACCGTTCTGCTCGCGACCGCGGAAAAAAACATTCGATTATGTTCCAACATTCGTGAACTCAAGATCGTGCTTCGGGACCAGACACTTACATGTCCATTCAAATCCCTTTTAAAATCTCTTTGGCACCCAGAGTCCATCGCCCCGAGACTCAAAACGTTGATCCTTGAGTCGACGCCGGCGAAACTCGCCGAACTATTGGGGTTATCTTTGTACAAACTCTCCAACTTCATGACGAGTCTCGAACATCTCGACATCAGTTTCTCCGTCGACCCAACGATATCGGATGCTAGTCTGGCCACAAACTTCAACTTTAAGCCGTTCTTTGGGGTCTTCAAGCACAAGCTGAATTCACTTTCGACTTCCGGCCTCCTCCTTCCCCACCTTTTCGACCTCTACAAGAATGTCCCAACGTTTACCGCTCTTCGAAAGCTGGAAATATTTGTGATTGCCAACGTCCGGGATTTATTTCCATTGAACCAAGTTTCGCGATGCATCATGAAGCATGCCAACACGCTTGAGCACCTCGTGTTGAAATCCCAGGTCCGCCATCTTGAAAGCATTGTTGGGAACAGTAACAGCCTGTTCATCGACTGGTTAACTTTACGAGGAAATAATCATGGCCACCAAACATTTTCCTCCCTCGTACTCCCGCACCTTCGAATCATGGAGCTCGGCCTTCGTGATACTTGGGTATACTGGAATATCCCAAGCTTTCCTGTGGTATTTCCAAACTTTGCTCGAGTGACGCCCGCGCTTCGAGAACTCACCATCGCCGACGCCGAACTACCGTTCAGTCGTCTTTGCGAATTGGTCGACTGCCTCCCGACTCGCAACGGACGGTGTACAATCGAACTTCTCAAACTTCACACGGACATGCTTTCTCAAGAGCTCATGGATTTATTGGCAGGGAAGGTGCCTGGCTTGAAGTCTCTTGAGCTGCATTTGTCAGTAGCGACGGAGACTATGGCACACAGCTCTCCAATCCAGGTATGTCTGCCTGACATAAATTCAAGCTGCTGCCAATCCATACCATTTTATTTGTTTTAATTTAGTTCAGCTTCTGCGAAACCATACGCACTCGGAGTTATCCAAGGTGGAAATTACAACACTTGCGCATTACGTCCACCTCGTTTTGTGGAAAACCTCATCCAAATATTTTCATCATGAAGGCGGTAGCTGCAACACTTGCAGGCGAGGTCACCTTGGCCACCAGTTATCGTTGCGATTGTGATCCTCTCCTCAATTAGCAGAGTCTACGCAATTCGGCGCGTAACTTCGGTGCTTGTTTCAACGAATAATTGAGTGAGTTTGACATTGAGTCAAGGAAAATCTGGGCCTGACGTTCGCCTTTTCCCTACAGGTCGAGCTTCCGGGGAGATTAGCGCCCACGAAATGTTAACTGGTGTCCCACTAACGAAGACTCGCCGCCTACATGATGAATCGCGATTCAGTGCAACTAGTTTTTGCTACTGTATGTATTCGGATTAAAATGATTAATCTTGTCACCACAACCTACATTGAACCTAAAGTGTAAGGCTGAAAGAATCAATACAGTAACCTCCGCAGAATACCTCTTCAAAAACTAGTGAATCTTGGTGCAGAATTGGAATTACTGCATGTGATATATATATACCATGAGCGCGCGGTTCCCTTCACCACAATCACTTTCATCTTAACCCAGGCTGGTATTCTATACGTCGATCATCACCAACACTCCAGGATAACCTTTCTAAATCAATCCCTATAAGCCTAGTATATTCAGAGCCATGATCGACATATCCAAGCAATACCCCTTCACCATCGCCCAATCCGCGACGGAAATCACAAACATCAGTGTCCTCCTGGCCTCCATCCTCGCCGCAGGTTCTCTCGACGAGCTCTCCAACATCGAGAACTTTACCTCGGTCGAGACCTACATCCGACGACGAGGCCACGTCGATTCACAGACGGGGAAGCTTCAATCCGGTGTAATGTTCTGGCTCTACCCCACGGGGCTGCATGGGCCGTACCACGAGACGCAGGAGGGAGAGATCGCGCACCACGGAACGTTGATCACTATCGAGCCGGGGGTATCGTTCGAGGATGCGTTCGAGAAGGCGAAGGACGGGTTGAGGTTGAGTGGGATTGGGCATCTTCATATCGCTGAGGCGTAGCAGAGGCGTGAATCACTTTAGTAATGTCGCCAGAGTTCGGAAAGTAAGTGGGTACTCACTCCGGATTTGGAGGAACGAATGAAATAAAAGATAAAACCATGGACGTCATTAAATTTTACTACAGTGGGAGAGTAATCCAGTACCTGTTAATCTTAGCTGATACGGTGGCGGGTCCAGATAGTGTTCATCTTATATTCGAGCGCTTAACTGGGAAAATTTCCCAAAAAAACGGTAAAAAATACAGAAAAGATTCGGATATTTATCTACTAAGTAAAGTATGCAACAAAAAATGGGTGTCGAACAACTTCCAGCGCCGTATCAAATGGAATCCATCCGTTATAAGAAAAAGTCTTGAGTTGGTAGGTAGGTGGGGGGGAAGGTGCTGGTAATTCAGAATATAGATGCTTGAATAGATAGTGCGATAGGTTATCGGGGTATGAAACGTAACGTGGGGTGTATATTGGGGGTGCCGAAAAGAAAAAGGAGAAATGAAATGAAAGAAGCACGTTGCATAGGGGAATTCGAAAACGAGTGTTGCCAGTTATGTGAGGAGTGATAGGATGAGAGATATCTTGATACATGGAGTAATGCAGAAAAACGAGTGTGTTGTTGGGAGACGGAGAGAGAGGAACGCACGCTAGGATATCCTAGGAGTAGAACCAAATGATAGCGGATGTTCCGCGAGAAATTCGAGAAATTCGAGCTTTTGAAAACCAAGAGAGTGACCGGCCGAAAAGACTGTCCATCAATCAGTGGAACACCCTTCGCTCATCGACGACCTTGTCCACCCATCGAAATAGGACAGCTTCCAGCATATCCTCCCAACCCTCGTCTTTCTTCGCCACAATCCTCGCATCGAACAATATGGGCGGCTCACGATCCGCCTTGCCCAACGGGAAACGTTGGAAAGACGAACTAGGAGAGCTCAGCGGGGTATTTACGGCAGAAGAGGAAGGAGTGAGGGTGGGTGGAGGTGTCTGAGAGACCGGCTGTGAGGGAACCTGGATGGGCATCATGTACCGCAGCTTCAAGGCTCTAACGGAAAAAACAATCAGATCAGAAGGGAGGAGCTCAAAAATGAGGGATTTAACGTACCCAGCCCAGAGCCTGAGATTATCCGTCCTTCTAAAGGTCCAAAGCTTCTTGCCTTTATCGTCTTCGCCCTCCTGTTTGGCGGCAAGTTCGAGTGCGATGATGTCGTGAATGCCATCTTTGCTCACAAAACCCCATGGTTTTTTCGACTTGCGCACGCAGGCGTTGTACCCAAAGCACAAGAGTTGCCCAGACGATAAGCTCGAGAGGAAAGCCGTTCGTGAATCGGCCGATGGTGAAGCTAGAGCTGGCTGAAGATCTGGTGGAAGGAAATAAGATAAAAGAGCGTGGACACGACCTGCACAAGATAATGAGTATGATATGAGAAGTAAACGTCAAATCTGAACGGACCCAGTCTATCGTCCACAAAATTGGACCTCTTCGCCCACCCTGGTAAATCTTCATCGTCAATCCACTCCTCCTCCAACTCTTCTCTGATGTCGTCCATATCCTCCGGTTCCTCCGACAAACTCATATTTTGCATCAGACTCAACATCCCAGTTGAAACGCGTCTCCTGCCTCTATCCCCGGGTTCCAACAAGCCCGGAGTTCTGCCTTCAGTATCGCCCATACTCACACGGCGGTTCTTCGCCCTCGACGAAGCCTTTCCCTCTATCTTCCTCCTCACTCGATCCCACCCTCTCTCGCTCTCAGGGCCCTGCTTTCCCTCGAATAACACCTCGTCCACGATATCCAGATACGACCCAACCGCAGTTCTCTCTTTCCCCAACTGGCTTAGCTTGACGTCTTGTTTATAGAGCCAACCACTCCCGAGCACAAGTCTGTCTTCCCACCGCTCCCGCTTCTCCTTCTGTTCTTCCTCGTCGAAAACGTCCTCTTCATCTTCCCAAACAGGTACAGTTTCGTATCTACCTTGGACTTGAACCAAGGAGAAAGTGATAGACGCGTCAGGGTCGACGTCTGGCTCCACGGGTAAGTCAAGGGCAGCGTTTGAAGGGCTTGATGAGGTTCCAGCTCCGCGAGAGTGTCCCCCATCGCTCTGGGCGTCATACGTTTCGTCGCTGAGAGGAAGCCGGCAGTTCTCCTCAAGCTGTCGGAGAACCGTAAGAAGCTCGAGGGCCGATCGGCGGATGAGGACAAGGGGGTCTGCTATTGGGGGCGATGCGGATCCAGAGGCGTTATTGTGGGTCGACGAGGATGGTCTCCCGCGAACAAGCGGTCTTGGTGTATAGTTAGCTCGAATGGTAGTCGCCGATTCATCTGGCAATGACAACAAGTAATTCCTTGTCGATCGAACCGCACGCGTCGTAGTCTTCAACACCTCCAGCACATCGAACGGCACGTCTAGATCGGATTCGCTGGAGGTATTGAGCTTCCATGCGTAGGCCACCGCGGTGACATCCTCTATGACGCCTGGAAGAAGAGATTCTGGATCCACCTCGTATGTCTTGACGTGTGGGGAAAAGGGTGGGCGGGAAATTGTTGGGACGGCGGGCGAGGGCGGCATTTCGAATTCCATTACATCGGCTAAGGGTGGACTCGTTGGTATATGTAGCAGACCGCCAATTGCAGGTACGAGACCATGATGGGGTTTATCCAGGGGGCTAATGATAAGTCAGTGATTGGTTCCATAGGGGCGAAAGATAAAAATAATGATCCAAGAATCCGATCTTCGTTTTCTAAAGGATGGAAGACACGAAATAAAATAATCTAAACACTTACTTTTTCTTCGCAGCCAACCCCGTCTTTGTGAAATAGTGCTGCAAGTGCTCGATGCTCCCCAACGCCATCACGCTCTCCCGTTTCGCCGCACTCCTGCTGAATGGTTTCTGGGGCTTGTTTGTCGAGTTCATGTTTGGGTAAAACGCAGTCTGCCTCCGCGCTTTCTTCACGGGCGTAGGAACTGACTTCGTGGGTGAATCAGATGAAGGCGTGCCGGTAGACTCTGGCGTGAGAACCATAGGAGAATCTGATGAATCCGAGGCCATAATTTGGATAGGAATTGGTATCTGGATAAAAAGAAAGACAAAGCGAGTCCAAGAAATAGTTATGAGCTGGTTATTAACAAACCAGTTCGGTCAGAAACCTTGGGTCCACGAAACTAGTGTGGGAATTTACTTCCAAAGCTAGACAGGGTTTCTAATCATGGTTACCCGCCTTCAACTTACATACGTGTACCCTACATCACCCCGATAATTTCACGAACCATTTTTGCGTACCATGGGGACTGAACCCTTAAAACTCTATTATAAGTATGTAATAAACAGAATAGTAATATATTACGCGACATTCCCGCCGATTCCATTCAATTCGATTCTCAGCGGAATGAAAGTACTGTAATTAAATAATTGCTGGGCATGATACATTAAGTATATTGCGGTTAGATGCGTTGTGATCATACAGTATATACGATCCAACCAACATATTTGGGGATGGACAGACAAAATAAGCGCCCAGTTGACAGCGACCCTCGAGGCGTCGTCTGAACTCGGAGTCTCGGAGCCACAATCACACCCAAGCTAATATCGACCATTAAGCGGCGCCAGATACCAAATTCATTTTCTCCTTCTCAGCGAGATTCATCGATTGCCTACAACGTACTGCCAATTCGCGTCGCGGAGGAGAATAGAAAACAAATATGTCAATTAGAACATCCGTCAAAAGCGACGATAAGTATGCTTTGTAAGAATTCTTATAATTTGTACATGGTCGGGGATAAAGATGAGGGAAGTGAGAAAAGAGATATGGAAATAAAGGAAGGCCTTGGAACCGACATGACAAATTCATGCAAGATACGAATTAGAACTGCATATGCTTCAAAACGAACGAATATGGGAACATGCATAGGGGCGGAATGTACGATATAAGGATTATTTGGAAAGTGGTATTCGTAACGTGAGGTTGGAGGAGCTTACTGGTGGCCACTTCGTGACCTACAAAAGTAAGGTGAAAAAGAGCGTTCAACAATTTCGATACACGTCGGTAAAGCGTCCCTAAACCTAACAGAACTTCCATCTGGGAGGCTATGTCAGAAGATACGCTTGATAACCGATGAACTCCAATAACATACTTGTTCTTGCAAACGGTGCAGCTGAAAAAGTGAAAAGAAGAAGTCAGTGAGATGTTCCCGTTCTAATTTCTCTTTGGAACACATACGTCACGAAAGTCTAAAGAAGAAGCATTGTTAGTCCCTCGGAGATCAAAACTATGAGGGGAATAACTCACAGTCATCGGTTCGTCAGCGCTGCGCGTCTGTTGCTGGCGATATACACACTTTCGCTACAGGACGGCGTTAAGCGAAGTTGAAGCCCAGTTGACCTGGTGAAAATCATACCTGTTTGCACCTCGAGCACTGGAATGCGTCAGTCTCTGCCTGCTTGTCCTCCGCAGATAGAGATTTGAAGAGGTTTTCCTCTTCGATTTTCTTATCAGCCGCCTTTCTTTCCTCTGACGCCATTTCCTGTTCATTATCATCAATGAGACTGAACATTTCCTTGGAGGATGGACTCACCTGGCTCGTCATCTTGGCAAACTTCTCCGGCGAAACGATCCCCTCCACAATGCTGACTCGCAGACCAGGGTTGCTATTGTCCTTGAGATTGACGAACAGGGAGCGAATCTTGGCCTTGTAGTCGTTAGTCAGGCCCCCCATGTTGGTGTAGACCGCCTTCTCGACCTCGTGCGCCTTTTTGGATATCAGTTCAACCGCTGCGGGGAGCAAATTAAGCACTAGATATAAGAAGAAGACAGAAGAACCACGCACGAGCACCGGAATCGCAGGATAGACCGTCGTATATCATTTGGACACACCTGTCCCTCGTCTTATCACCCGTGGAGCCATTGAACCCATCTGTCTTTGCGCTTCGGCTGCTGCTAGACGCTCCGGACGGTGTAACAGGTGTCGCCGGGGGCTTCTTGTCTGCTTCTCTACGTTAATTAACCTCATAGGAACAAGGGACGACGGGTGCCGCACCTGAATCTGCCGCAGCATGACCGGACCCCTTCAACTTGGCCTTTTCCACCGCCGTCTTCCACTGCTTCACGATCTCCTTCGCGAGATCGGCCACCGCTTTCGCCTTGTGCATCCTCAGCTTCCCAACCGCCAACCCAATCTTGCTTTCCTGTGGGATGGATCACGAAATGTCGGCAACCAAATAGGAAATGGAGGGAAAAAATCAGAGGAGCAACACCCACCCTTAGGATTGCTTCAGTGACATGTTTGTGTTGCTTCAACACTGTCAGGAGAGACAGGATATCCTGCGAAAAAGCCACAAAAAAAACATCAGCAAAAACGAACGTGAACGGGTTTACGTAGAGAAAAAATGGTTTGATGCGTACCTGCTCAGTGTCAGCGCTTTGCAACTGTTTTACAGTTTTTTTGAGCTCTTGTACCTCCGACATCGTGTGCTACCGATTTCTAACGCTATATACGAGTACGAAAGCTCTGCAACTTCTCTGTTTCGGCGGATGACAGCGTAAACCCTTTCAAGGCCCTCAGTGTTCTTGTGCAAAAGGCGATGCTGGTTGCTTGGTGTGAAAATGAATGGGAGGCTGTTGCCAAATAACGCCAAAGAGTTTTCCATTGCTCTTTCCGACGTTGACGGCGACGACAACAACGACCATTTCTTCGGGATTTAATACTTTAACCCAACGCTATAGGAGATAGAGGTCTCGAAATTGGCCCAGAAGCTACCAGAATGTCAACAGCAGCTCTCCCATCACTCGATACACTGCATCGAAAGAGTGCCAAACGAACACGGGCCATTTTTGCGGCTGAAGCTGGAGATACTCTCTATGAAGAGGAATCTAGGTGAGTTTTGCTTTATATTATATACAAAATCTTTTACTGACGTTGGGCCATGTTAGTTCTCGCGTTAGACTCGCTGTGAAAATCCGCGATGAATACCGCGACTTTAAAGAGCTGCCTCCTGCACTATTATCACAACAAGGCCCAGTTGGTCCATCACGGCCTCTTCCATCTCGAAAAATGATCACCTCTGGGGGTATGTCGGGCAGTCAGAGTTTTATTCCGATCTTGAACTCACATAATCGCCTTTACACAGAAGTCGACGCCAACGCATCTCGCATAATAGCTACAATAGACAGCACACCAAAGCAACAACCATCGTCATTTGCCTCTTCTACAAAACTCTCCCAGGCCCTGGCTCTGCATAAGACGACACGAACCATTAAGCCGGAATACCACCCTCCTTGGAAGCTTGTCCGCGTAATTTCAGGACATCTCGGATGGGTCCGAAGTGTTGCGGTGGAACCTGGAAATAAATGGTTCGCGACTGGTGCGGGTGATCGAGTTATCAAGATTTGGGACCTTGCCAGTGGGGAGTTGAAGCTATCTTTGACTGGTCACATATCGACTGTTCGGGGGCTAGCTGTGTCATCGCGTCACCCTTATCTATTTTCATGTGGAGAAGATAAAGTCCTGACTTTGTTTTTCCTTTCCAAGAAATTTCGCGACTGACCTGCCATTTCTTTTTTCTTTACGCAGATGGTAAAATGCTGGGATCTTGAAGCAAACAAGGTCATTCGTCACTACCACGGTCATTTGTCTGGTGTATACTCTCTATCCCTGCATCCCACGCTCGACGTCCTTGTCACAGCTGGTCGAGACGCGTCGGCGCGCGTTTGGGACATGCGGACAAAAGCCCAGATCCACGTCCTATCAGGACATACTGCCACAGTCGCGGACGTAAAATGCCAGGAATCAGACCCTCAAGTCATCACAGGCAGCATGGATTCGACAGTTCGGTAAGTCTTCTGATCATATCTTCAAATCTCTCCATTCATCAGCATTATTCATCGATTGCCCTGGTGTTTTTTTCCACCAGATTATGGGATCTCGCGGCCGGCAAGACAATGGTTACGTTGACACATCACAAGAAATCGGTTCGCGCTCTTGCTATCCATCCAACCGAATATTCTTTCGCTTCTGGATCAGCTGGTGGCAACAACATCAAAAAGTGGAAATGTCCTGAAGGCGCTTTTGTATTCAATTTTAGTGGCCACAACGCTATCATCAACACGCTGTCAGTCAACGCCGAGGGTGTCTTTTTCTCTGGAGGTAAGTTTCTTTTAACCTGCATATTGCGCCCTACACCCTTGTTTTGTGTATTTCAAATTCGAATTCTTCGTGGTAAAAAAAAATCCAACCAAACTTATGCTCATCATCTTTGTCGCGGCTTTTTGACAGGTGACAATGGAACCCTTACTTTCTGGGACTACGCAACTGGAACACCGTTCCAGAACATGGAAGATGTTCCACAACCAGGTTCCCTCGAAGCAGAGGCCGGCGTCTTCTGCTCAACATTCGATCAGACTGGTACGAGGTTGATTACCGGTGGTGCTGATAAAACGATCAAGGTATGTAATAATTGAATTTGCTTTTTCGAACCCTTGAGACGCGATTTTTTTTTGTTCTAATTTGCAATTTCAGGTTTATGCGGAGCAAACACAGTAATACTGTTGATCGCCGTAATCTTTTTTTACCTTGTGCATTTGTAACAAATCCTTTTGGCCTTCCTTTGACCAACCAGCCTTTGTGATTGGTCGAAACACTCTTAAATGTTCACAGCTGCCGAACGTGGAGATTTGTGCTTCTCCGGTCAGAGCGCGAACGACGTCACCCATCGAAAGACGAATTCTTTACAC
Organism: Hebeloma cylindrosporum; assembly: GCA_000827355.1. Lineage (NCBI taxonomy): Eukaryota > Fungi > Basidiomycota > Agaricomycetes > Agaricales > Hymenogastraceae > Hebeloma > Hebeloma cylindrosporum. The sequence continues at coordinate 668,943 of KN831774.1, read as the reverse complement.
ACACGAGGAAGGTGTGGTTTGAGTGGAACTCTACGACTCCTCAGCTTTATGATTGGTCGAAACACCCTTGAATGTTTTCACAGCTCCCGAACTTGATTGGACCCTGGAGGATTTTTTCTTTTGTCCTCCGGTCAAAGGGCGAAGTCTTTCTTTTACACACGAGGGTGTGGTTTGGGTTTCGGCGACTCGTCAGCTTCGTGATTGGTCGAAGCACTCTTGAATGTTTTCACAGCTCCCGAACCTGAATCCTAGAGATTTTGGGTCTTCTCCTCAGGGCGGACGTCGCCCTTACGTCACAGAGGAGAATTCTCTACACGAGGAAGGGTGTGATTTTGGTAGAACTCGACAAGCGCAACCTCAACTCAAAAAAAAGGTAATGGCGTGGTGTAATAAATTCATCAGAAGAAAAACCCTTTCTAAGTACATGATGCCCCAAATTCGAGTATTTTATGTATTGAGCAACGACCCAAAGCGCGAAAAATGACGACGACGACGTCAGACGCCCGTCGTCGACGATGACAATAACCCCACAAGAAAAAGAGAAAGACCCGAGAACCGAGAACCGAGAACCGAGAACGTAAAAAAAAAGAAAAGAAGAAGGAAAAAAAAGGGTGAGTGGTGCTGTTGGATAACAAGGACAACAAAAATAGCATGGGGGGTAAGATACAAAACTTGAAAGCCGTTTATGACAAGCAAGAAATATAAAGTGTCCCTCGTCACTGAACGAGTTCGTGTTTGGTGATATGTGATTGTTGGTGATGGTGATACAATGCGGTATTTGGTTTTTAAATCGAGAGGGTCGCGACAAAACGAGACCGGGCAAAGTGGTGACATTATTCAGCCAGCCCAGCCAGTAAGCGAGGAACCAAAAGTCGGTTGGTAGTTCGGGACGTTGCTGTAAGCGTAAGTAGCCCGATTAGCCATTCCAGCGTTGGCTGTTTGGGTATAGGTGGACGCGTTATGAGGATGCGCGCCTTGGTTGGAGCCACGGCGGGGTGGTGCCTGAGCGTTTGTCGGTTGAGTTGGCCGCTTCGTCGCCCTCGTAGCGTACAGCTCGCCCGCTCGAGACGCGGGCATGGACGGCGGTAAAGATTCTTGAATCGCCACTGTCGACAGCCCCGAGCTCATACCCGGATAGTTCGGGTACGCAGGCAGAACCTCTTCCTCGAAGAGGGCAGCAGTCGCCGCGACGAAATCTTCACCGAACTCGAAGCGTTCTTCGTCCTCTGCTGAAGGTGGCTTCTTACGGTGTCGCGTGCTTGGGTTGGCGGCATAGTTCGACTCCATGCCGCTAGGAGCCACCGTCGTGGGAGGCAGGGACATTGTGCCATTCGAGACTCCAGAAGTCTCCGACATCACCATCATTGGCGCTTGGGATGGCACCATGGGGGGTGCCGGAGAGGTGGTCATCGGGCCCGCATCGTTGTACCGATCATATGATCCCTGAGCCAACGACTGGGGTAAAGACGAAGAAAGTTGCATGTGAGGCTGGTGTATGTCAACCTCATTCGATGGATGTCTATTTCCGGCATAAAACTGATCGGGGGGCGGGAAATAGGTCTGAAGCGTGGGGTTATACGCGCCAACAAATTGCTGGGGTTGTGGGGGAATATTCCAATTAGCTTCCGGCACGCCTCCCGTTTGGTATGCAGGGGTGATGTGAAGAGGCATTGGCGCATTCGATGGAACAGGATTGGGCAGTGTGTAGATTTCCTCCATTGTCGTGATAGGGGTCACGGGTGATGAAAGGTCCGATGACACATAAGAGCTTCCCGGTGACATGTCGTTGAAGGCAGCAGGTGAGCTCTGCCACGCTAAATTCTCGGGTTCAGGGGTGGAAAGACGAGAGCCTCGCCGTGGCCACCCATATTGGCGACGAGCGTGAAGATCCGTTGGACTCGCCTGACCTACTCGGCTCATGCGATCGACCCTGGACTGCGAGATGGCTCTTCCTCCTGCAGTCGGTGAAGGGTTCGGGTCTGCTTGTGGTAAGGGCATAGTCAAGGGAGTAGGAGCTTTGCGGTACTTGTCGCGAACACGCTCGTCGCGGAAGAAGGGCTGACGTGCTGGCTTTGCGCCGTACACCTTCTTTTTCGTCAATCCGTGGACTTGCTGCAGCTGGGTTACGAGACTGGGTGAAGGGTCGGCGTCACCGGAGTGCATTGTCCCTGATCCATCATCGTACGTCTCGACACAAAAGTTATCCAAAGGGTATGAATTTCTTCGAGGCCCATCAATGCGTTGGGTGGGCTACATATAAGAAATGGGTCAGCAATGAGTGGATGGTGAATCCGTTCGTAAACATTACGTACATATGAAGTCGAGGATGCTGTTCGTTCCGAGGAGAAATAAGCTTAACAACTGGAGATGGGGAATCGGGTGATAGACTTACCAGACTCGGGGAAGGGTTGGTAAGACGGCTTAGCTGAGAGCCTCACTATGAATCTCAAATGATCAACAGGTAGATATAGGCTTTCTTCGATGTTTTCCTGTAATCGTAGCTAGTCATGTTCAGTTTTTGATGCCATTTGAGGCCAGAGTGTCCGCGAACAGAGATGACCTAAAATCTAGCAAACTCACTGTCTCTTCAAACAATAGCGTTAGCGAGCCCATGTCATTTTGGGGACTCACGACGATGTGGCAATGTATGTCGTTCTAACAGGGGCGAATATCTGATCAAAAAGTTTCCAATTCGACGAATAAAATTATATCACCTTCGCCAGTTTTTGTGCAAGGAAATGCCACGGGGGGTATCCATTTCCGGAGAACGGCATCCCATTGTCGTCGTCAGTGGGTGTCGTTACCGCGACGATAACAAGGTGAAGAGCTGCAGGGTGACCAGAGAATTTCGCGGACTCGAGAAACTTGAGCAAAATAGAGAATAAGTGCTTAGAAAAGACAATGCCGACAAATCAGAGACGCACATCGATTGCCTGATTGATGCGGCCTGCTGAAAGCCTGTTTTCAGGATTGCCGTTGAATTGAACTTCGAGTAGTCCATCATGAGGGCCACTGTACTGTCGAGGAAGAGCAGGATTTGATCCGGAGTCTGGGCAAGGATAACTCTCAAGTACAGACACGGTTATCTGAATAGACAGGGGGGTAAGCGGGGAATTCAGTTATCGACGCGACATCACTCGCCGGGACAGATTGGTTGGCAGATGCAACACCGTCGACCAGCCTACCGAGATATTGATCTCGCAGATCACCCCAAATCAATGACATGGAACGGGAATTTTCGACGAGCATGAGGGTGGCCACTGGCTGGTGAGGGTGCGCCGACTTGAAGAGCGAACTTGCAGGATGCGCCATGACTAGCTGTCGGGGTTGGGTGGTATTTAGACCCTCGGGGTATTGGAGAAAAGTGGGGGTGATCGGGCGAGTGAACGAAGAACCGGAAAAGAAAGGTCGCTAGAAATCCTGTGGATCCTTGTGGGACTCTGTCGGACTTTCGAATACAGTGAGTGAATTATAACCGCCTTTACACGGTTTGAAAGGGACATACCTTTGAATCAAGGATCGATTGACAGCCAATGAACGAAACCTATGCACCTTTACCACAAAAAGAGTTCTAGGACCTCTGGCTGACTCGATAAGCGGTGACCGCGAAAAGTTCCGCCGTGGAGGGACCAGATGCCCGACTCTCACACTTGTCCGCTGGTGGCGATTCAAGATCCCTAACGAAAGCTCCCTCCCACGAAAAGATAGCTGTCAGAACCGATAGAGTTCCTGGGACGTCGTTCCCCTAGAAAGCAACAAAGGTACGGACTCTGAACAATGACCCGAAAGGAGCTGACCCACGACCAAGGCACGTGGTCACCTTATGGTCTCTTCCGGGTCTGATCTCCTTGGCATCTTTCCTTCGGACTTCCTCTAGTACAAATCTGAAAAAAGGGAATAATTGGATATCATTTTCCGGCAGGAACCTTCCGAACTAGCTTTAATCTCCTACCTGCTTACGCCAACTTTCCGTACAAATTTCGGCCCATTTGGCAGCAGGTTTTTTGGATAATTATAATTCTAGTGCACGTTTTTCAGGAGAGGTGTAATGGTATGCAAGGAGAAATGAAGTTCCATCATAAAAAAAGAACAAAAATTATAACTGGAGACTTACGGCATCTACCCTGGGTCATCCGACGATCCTTGGAACATACTTGCCATTTTAGGCTTCATTTTAAGTTGGGAAATGAGACGAAGTTGATGGTCGTAGTACGCCCACAAATCCACTTCGCTGCATTTGATACATTCTTTAAATTCCAATCTACATATATCATTTGTCAATGTTTCCGTCGGGGTTAAAAATTTATATGATTTCGTTCCCCGTTGTTCCTCGGTCGGAGGTGCGGCGCTTCTACTTGTTCTCAGCAGACTCAGCTGCGCACCTACGCACCTCTTAGGACGAGCAGTATTCTTTTGCATATTTGGACGGAGACTTGATCCACTCGCAACGGGGATGGACAGAAAGCAGTTAGGTCGGTGAAAGCATGGTCACCAGATCTATTATTTATGAGGGCCGCAGCCATGGCAATTGTCAGAGATTCTTCCATCTTGACTGAAACGTGAACTTTAACCTGGGAGTGTCCTTTTCGAATACAAAATCCTTCGCGTTTTCCAGTTATCTTGAATCTTTCCGCACAATTTCTTATAAGAGAACTCATCCAACTCTCTGCGGTTAGCATGATTTTTAATTCGGCGCCAATTTCCCCTGCTCCTTAGAAATTCGGTCTCTGAGAAAAAGGACCCCGGAATTTGAACCACAAGGCAAAATTAACATCTCCTTCCAGCAGGCGGTGATGGATTATTCACACCTCTATGACTCTCTTCACAGATCCTTATCTCTATTCAATGAATCACCTTGAGCGAGGTATCTTGACAGTGCGCGTTATCTCTCACTCGTGTACGCTCACTCTGTATTGTATTCTCATACAAGTAGTTGAGTGGCACTGACCCATCCAGGAGGGCCGATGAACGAACTCATACGCAGCACCTCTCTCTAACTTCCCCTCAATGGAGAAGCAAGGACCGATGCTCCCGTCCAATCGGTTACTTGTTAACTCATTATGTACCTTTACAATCGCCGAGGATATCCGCAAAGCCGTTCGACCAACGTTCGACCAATATATCCCGAACCCAGACAACATCCTCGTCAGGGTTCGATGAAATATCCTGGGATCAAATTGCCTATGTCACAGGATTGCACATGTGAACAACTGGAGTCTACTGAACGTTTACCGCGGTGTCGACATTACAAGAGTAAACTGGCCAGATTGGCGGATATAGGCGCCGGCTGTTTGCCTCCCCGCCGCAGCGAGAAGTATGTATATGACAGTTTATTATTATATCTGTCAAGTATACTATGACGTTTTTGTGGCGAAAATACGCTTACTACTGTGAAATTATCCCAACGTCCTGGCCAACAACACGAGGCTGATAAAAATTGGTCAGTAGACTTCCCAAACAATGTCGGGTGATTCTTAACCCAATGTGATGCTGAGTGATACTATGGCGCCAGAATAACCGCATGCAAAACGGCACAACTTACCAGTATTTCTGCCTTTATTATAAAGGGGATAAAATATAACATGTGGTTAACATTTACTAGAAAGCTAGTAGATACACCAGTTCGGAAATGCATCACGGAACCTCAAAAATAAGGCAGGAGCTGCGGTAATGCAGCGTCGGGACAATTACTCATTCAATTGATGAACTTCCAGTCTTTCACTAAATGGGCTGCCGCATAAAGCTTGAGGTCGAAGGCAGTTTTCCGTTCCACAAACGAACCTAAATTAGTGCCAGGTTGCACATCTTTCTTTCTTTCTTGAACAAGAAGCGGAAATATCACTCTAGAGGACGATATTCGGGTCATTTGAAATTGGACTTGAAATTGTCAAGTCCATGGACTATCCATACTCACTGCGGTGTAGTTATCCCCGGCTCAGGACTTTCGGGTAAGTACGGCTGCTGATACGATGTATATGGCATTAGCCTTTTAGTACTAATTTTAGCTCTCGGATCCGGATCTCAACAGCATCATCATCCAGAAGGCGGTGAAGTGGAGTTCCTCTACTTGCATTAAATTGCAGGACCTCCGCAATTGGCACCAAGGGCCCAGAAATCCTTCAAATCACATTGTTGTGAAGGAAGGCCTCATGTAATTACCATAAAGGCTAGTTGCCATGCCGAAGCTCGTCTCAATTCTATATATCCTCTTCTCATTGCGGAATGCGGAAGATTTTCCGGGATTGGGATTCCCTACGTTCGGAACTTGATACCGATATTTTTAGCGACACAAGTCCATGACACAGTAACATAAGTAAGCTTGATAGCGGTGTCATTGAAATCACCTAGTGTTTATCTGGTTGCGACGGTGCTCCGGGTAATTCATTAGTAACATATAACTTGCAATCCCGTTTGGCATCGGACTCTTGTCGGGACCATTCCAGAGCAGAAACAGAGTTTAGGAAGTGGAATCCATGGAACGGCCAAATTACCACCCTCGTGTTTTCCCCTAATCTCACTGCAAGGTTCGAAGTTGACGTCTCCCTCCAGAGCACGGAAGCCTCGGTAACAAGGACCACAGAATGGAAGAAAAAAGAGAACCAAGGAAATAAGGCAATATGCGAATGGCAGTAGTAGTAGTATTCCAAAATTTCCAGGTCTATTTTAACAGCACATTGATATCTACGCGCTATCACGGGTGTACATGTAACCGTCATGAGGAGTTGCCGGATTTAGTAGACGAAGCGTTGATCGGATTCAGAAAAAATGTGGCGCACACGATCTGTGGTGGCGCTTTGATTGCAGGCACATTGCGGAGAACCTCAGTTTGTAATTCGTGTCCCTGAGTAGTAAAAAGAGCAGAATGTGCCTCCCGTCGAGCTGTTTAGAAATCCCCATCTATTCCTAAACGGCCTCGATCGACCGAAAAGCTAATTTGACAATGCTTGAGAAAATATCACATTACATACCGATGCTGCAGGCCGTTTACAGGCACCCCAAATTGTGACGGAGTGCCAAGAAAATTCTGAACAGTGATCGGATACCAAACCAAGAAGGACCCAATGCCAGTCCGCTTCAACTATCTATGCATAGGTAAAATTATCGATGCAACCACACCTAAGACGCCCATCCAACTCAACACCCGAAGAGAGGGCTTCAGCCACACCTTTCATCATCACCATATTGGGATGGGGCTTGCCACACGTAGCCATCATGGTCAGACGCAAATACCTGAGCATCCATCCTGGATACCTGCGTGCTCTAATGGCTTCCAGGAAAGATAGCTGGAGAAGCCCATATGTGAGAAAAAGAAAGAGCTACACCCACGAGCACTTACCATCAATTCGTTGTATGTCTCTTGCGTCCTAACGTCCGATAATGCCCAATGCTGGATCGTCAACTTCTTCAACCCCGGCAACTTGGCCGAAAGCACGTCAAAAATATGCGGAGACAGCATCGTCACTATGATATCCATGCTTTCCAACCCACATCCGCTTCCACCGTCATCACTGAGCGATTCAACCAAGTCATCGACGCGCTCAAGTGAGAGCGCAACATCGCTCAGCACCAGGTGCCTCAGATTCGGCGCCAACATGTTGAGGTTAGGGAGCAATTTGGCATTCACATTTGGGTTGGCCCAGTGAGGAACGTGCTGAATCCGGCGATAGCGCAGTCCAATATCGAGGTATTGCAATTTCGGGAGAACAAGCCTCGCAAAGCCGGTCCCGAAACTATGCTCTCCAACGAGAGTGCTTGGCGGCGAAGGGCTGATCCAGATGGCGTACCAATCGTCCGTGTGGCCGAAAGAGGTTTGGCGTGGGAACGGCTTTATCGTGAGATGCTCCAGCTGACCCGAGTGTTCGTCGAGGAATTTGAAGAGGGGGGCAGTTTGGTGTGCGGAAACTTTGAATATAGTGAGCACCTCGAGCTTCTTGAGATTGGGGAATCGCAATGGGAGGTAGGTTATTAAAGTCCTAAAATAGTGTGCGCTGTGCGTGGAGATGCTTATGGAAGTTATGGAGTCCCGGAACAGGGAGAAAAATGAACGGAGAGAGACGAGCGCACGGTGCGAGCTGTTTGTCGCTTCCTCTGCGCGTTTAGGGATAGCCTCAAATCGACTGGGAGCCAAATCGATAGAGAAAGATTCAAGGCTGCGAAGCACCTTTTGCGGGTTCATCAGAGGCTTGAGAAACAGGCATTTTCGCCAATGTCATGTCCATACGCAGAGTACGCAGACGAGGACCTACAGAATCCGATTTCCACAATGACTTGAGAAAGGATATAAAGGGTTTGGTGAGCATGTGGTCGTGCAAGATAACAGTGAGGTCCTGCAGGTCGGGGCAGAGCTTTATCGCTTTCTCCGCGAGTTGCAGGATATATCCAGTATCGAGATCGCGGCGTCCTTCCACGGTGCATCTGGGTTCAAAGGGATTATATTTGAGGAGATTAGAACGGGGGAACAAGCGTTCCTTGATTGTAATCCGGGCCCTCGAAGAATGCGCCCTGCCTCCAGCCTCGCCTGCATCCATGGCAGGAAGAAACGTCGGTCGAATAAGGAGTCGCCTTACTCGCTTTGCAATGCTCGGAAACCTTCTATTCAATGATTTAGAAATGCGAATTAATTAGATAATAGAACGATAGGATCACTGACTCCATCTGCAGAAATATTTTCTCTGTTTGCTTGTCATCCGTAATAAACCGTACTTCCTCGTATATATCGTCCAAGGCAAGCTCGAATAAGAGCCTATTGATCCCAATCAGCTTGTGCAGTGCACTTTTCGGGAGATAAGACAGTATTTCGAGCCACAGCTCGACAGGAAGATCCAGAGTAGTGAACATGGCGTGTGTTCGGCTTTGCTTTAATGGTAGAACCTCGCGAATGTTTCAGCAGATCAGCGAGTATTATGAGCTCGAGGGACGATGTGTTATGGGAGGGTTCTAAAGACAACGGCTTTCGTGGTTTCCAAGGCGATACACAACATGTCAGTAGTATCACACGGCAGTCACCTTTTTGAAGCGGCGCTTAAAGTGAAGCGCTCAGCCGATATCACGATAGATACCCGCAACTGGTGTTATAAATTCCTCTTGCATCGTAAGCAGAAACCCTCGCCAATTCGCCTGCATTGAATATTTGAAATAGGTAATCAGCCGATATTAAACACACGTTGGACACGGCTTGACTGGCACGATGTGGTGACGGAACCACGAATGATGATCGCATTCGGTCGTTGCGGTGGGTCTTGGGACCTTGCACCGCCACGGCTGAGTCAGATACGTATCTAATCTATTGTGGCCTCGTAATCTAGTCTGCATCCATCTGTCCGTAGCGGTGGGCCAGAGCCCACGGCTACAACGGTTTTCCCATCAATAGGCTGGGTGTTCTGATCCAAAAAAGAATTCAAGAAAAGAAAGAATAGAGAGACTCATAAGGAGCCTCCAGCAACAATTTTATAGCCAATTGGGCTGTTACAATGCCATTAAACACTGCCATTGTACTGTGAAAGTGTGTAATTTTTTTTTTCGCGCTCAGGTGCGCGCGGTTTCTTCAGATTTGAGGCTTGAGACTGCTGTCTCAAGCCGGTTCCAAGAAAATATAGACCATTAAAGCTCAATTTTCGCTCGTAGACTCTGATTTTCGGCCATCACTCTCTTTGGCATGGTATTTCTCCTCTCAAATATTTTCAGATTTTACTATCAACAGTGGAAGCCATGATGTAGGCAACAATGACGAGCGACGCGGAGGAATGGATGCCGGGAGATCACGTGGCTGCATAGCCACGAGTTATCTGCCATTATCTGACATTGCTGAATTACAACGCCCCAAGGCATTTTTTCGAAATAGTTAAGAGGCAAATGTTTCGAAGATACTCTCCTATGTACATTTTCCAAATTACAGAGAGGGAGAGTCAGTACAAGTCTCATAAATACGGTACTACAGTCAAGTGTTATCTGCCCGGAGCTTGCCGGGAATTTATCTGCCACGACTGGCAGGTAAACACCCAGCGCATTGATTGGTAAACCGCTACAACGTCGACGTCGACAATAAGCGTTCCAGGATCTACTAGCTCCAAAAGGTGTTACTGAGTCCTCCGCATTATCTTATTCACTTGCTCCCTCGCTCCCCCTTCCCAATCATCCCAGCACAGACTCAAACGAGCTGTATCTCTACCGACGCAATCCCTTCTTGGATCGCCGTCCCTGATATCTTTCCCATTTCCGGCACCAACAGCCGACTTTGACGCTGGTAACACCCGTTCCCATCGCAAAATACCCTCGAATTTGAAACCCATACGTTCGGCTGCCCTTACACTCGCTTTATTCAGTGCATTTGCTTGCCATACCACACGCCTTAAGCCCAGTGCTCCGGGCTGCTGCGATGGTAGGTTGAGGGCAAAGTTAAGAAGGATGCCGACGGCATTGGAGGTGACATGGCTGCGTTGGAAGGGCGGGAGAATTATAACAAACCCAATCTCTGTCAAAAGATTTGGAGCGGAAGAGTTGAGGAAGCCGATTAAACCTGCAAAGGCGCCCGGATGATCGAATGAATGTGCCGGCTTCGTTTTGTCGTATATCACGAAGAGTGTGTATCCAGGATCTCTCCGAATGCGGGTTTCGATCAGATTCGACACCAAGTCGTCGACGTCTTTGAAGGGTCCGAATGGGAGGTAGTTGAATATTTGTGGGTAAAGAATCGCTTGATCCAAGAATAATTGTGCATGCTTGGAGGGCTGTGAGTAGTTTTGTGGACTTTCATTCCATATACAGGGGAGTCATTTTAATAAGCAACATGAACTCACAATGAAAGGCGTCAGTACAACGCGTTCGCTTTCCAAATTTTCAGGGATAGGAAAGCAGAAGTTGATGTCGTATGGTGCAGGAGGTATATCCATATCCCGATGGCAGTAGAGTCTTGAGCAGAGTAGAGTTCTGGTCCCAAAAAAAATCGTCGGCTTGATCGCCATCACATGAGTCATAAATAAAAGCATTCGTCCAAGTCCATTAGGAGATCGGAGCAAGGGATCCGTTCGGGTGAAGTCGCTAAGAGTCATTGCTACCACCAGCCACCGCCTCGTAAGACCCACAGCCTCCCATTCCATTGACCTCCCCGATCGTCGGAAAGCGCGTCGCGTTATGGCACGTGGCGAGATACGTCCAATTTAGCCGGTGACGTCACGCGCGTCGTTGGTCCATCGTACGATGACGGTGGATGAGACTCCAATACAAAAAACGATAGAGCGTCATCCAATAGCTATTTGGGTATTGAACGCTACTCATTCCTTTTGGACATCGACGTCATGGGTTTTGCTGGGCAATATATAAGTCTTCACCGTTTCGTCTCCAATATCAAAACCACCTCACACCATCACAAGCTTCCATATCTCTCCAGAAAAGATGGTAGGGTGTATCCAGAAATCCTTATCCTCAAGTCTTTGACCCTTGAATCTCATCTAGGGTTCTATTTTCTCAGCTATCGGTCGTGGAATCAACGCCGTCATCTCAGCCATCGCCAGTGTTATTATGGCGATAGTTGGTGCTATCACAACCGTAGGTTATGAGATGTGCCCTGAACTCACTTCGCTCAAACATTTATTTTACAGGTCATTGTCACAATCTTCGATGTCATTGCAGACATTCTCTGCTGCCGATGCTTTGGCTCTCGCAGATCAGGAGGGCGCATGAGCAGGCGTCGTGGAAGAGGAGTTGGCTACTGAATTTTGAACTTTCGTACTGATTGACTGTTTACTTTCTTGATACCTCATGAACAATAATTTTACGAGTCATACCGGGCCCCCGACCCTTACTGCGCTGTATCTTTATTCACTTAATTCTCGGATATTATACAAATGCCCAGATTCATAAAGCTACAGACTCTCCTCTTTGTTATTTTCTGAGCGAAAGACTATAAAGACCAAGCATAGCCGCACATCGCGCCACTCTCAACTCCGCCGGAATGTTATGAGACTAATTTTACCTTGAACGGGTAGCCACCCTCATATCAACTCTGTCTGATAGGTGGAGGTCCGACTCCAAGATGAGACGCCGACGGCGCGGCCTAGGTAGATTGACTCCGCGAAGACATCATCCACCTGGTAATAAATTATAAATAACTCCTTATCCACCAACAGTTTGACGCAACTGCCTGTTCTTGTACTTGTGGTACATACATACCTCGGACTCTGTGAACTCCACTGTAGCCATGCTTGAGGAGAGCCCAGAGCGCTCCTGCTAACCGCGCCCAGCGCGCGAGCTGAGGCGCGCCAACTAGCGGTATGCAAAATCCATAAAACGAAAGGAATTAAATCGCCGTGAATGAATTATTCCCCAGACGAGGTATATATATTCGGTCAACGATTCGTTGGGACGTTGGTGGAGGAAGAGGCTGGGGGCTTGACCAGGAAGGTCTGACCTAAGCAATGAGCTGACCAAGCTTGTCCCTTTTGGGCAAACGCCCCTTGCAACTGAACGGCGCGATTGCTCTCGTCCTTTAGCTCTGCCCGTCGTCCTTTTGTGAGTCACTCCGGCTAACTTTATACCATTCTGGACCGGTTTACCATTTTCATTCCAGGATTTAGCACCAGAATCAGGCAAACGAGCGTGAATCCTGCGACAAGGCCGTGCATCCGATTATTGCAGCTATCTTGCACTGAAGTTCCGACCGTTAAAGCCCCTTCACATATAAAGGCTGAATAAATCGATAGGGTGGACTATCAACCACCAGCTAAGGTTATTTTCTCTTCAAAAGCGCGGTGCTACAACCCAGGAGGAATCGCGACAGCTTTTTGGACCTTCCCAAGCTTGAGCTTGAACGACCGCTACGGGCCCCATCCACTTAGCCATCAAGAAAGAAGTCATTGCAAGATAGTCCGCCATGTCACATTCAGACGACCCATGCATCACTCCCCCTTCGCCACCGCCACCCGAATATGAATCGGTCATCGATAAGCTCGGGTCATCCAGCTTTGCCTTGAAGGAATTGATGCGACCTCCCTCAGATGAACCACAGGAACAGGGTAAGGACGATATAGCGGTGAGTGAATTTCAGCTTTCAGAAGCCAAGTATTGAGCAAATTCTGTAGAACGATCAAATGCTTCCAGGACCTCCTCCCAAACTCGCCAGCAATCTATCCGATGACATCCCCGCACCCCCTTCCACCTTCTCCGACAAATTAAACACAAACTACGTCCCCGGTGATACTGAGATCGCAGAAATCAAACAATACGTGTCCAGCGTTCACCATAAATTGACGCAATATGATGCCCGAATCGCTGAGCTCGAGGCTGCATTGCAGGAAATAACCAAGAAGCGCACGGAGCTGCATACCATCGTAAGCGCACACGAGGCGCTGATTTCCCCTCTACGAAGGCTACCCCCCGAGATCCTCCAACTCATCTTCGTATGGTGTTTGCCACAGAACCACAATTCCGTGATGCACGCGTCAGAGGCGCCTGTCCTCCTCGGCCGCGTGTGCAGCGAGTGGCGGCGGATATCCTTGGCGACGCCGGAGGTGTGGGCGTCCCTCCACATTGTCCCACCCAATGTCAATTTTTCGAATCCTGGCTCCTCCGCGGCACGATTCGAGCGCAAACGCGAGTTGGTGAAGATGTGGCTCGAACGCTCTGGCGCGTGTCCGCTCAGTATTTCCCTAGTGTGGTTTGCTGGCGACTCGGAGGAGGAGGTCAAACTCTGCGCGAGTATTTTGGAGGTCCTCGTCCCCATGTGCGGAAGGTGGAAGACGTTGGACTTCCAGGTCCCTCTGAAAATGTTCACCCCCTTCATCGGCCTTACAGTGGAGGACGTACCTCTCCTCGAGGGTATGTCTTTGATGGACAATCGCACTCCGCTCGACACCGTCGCGGTCGATAGGTGGCCTGAAAGCCTGACATTCGCAGAGAGCGCTACCAAGCTGCGCAACTTCACACTCACATTCTTCAGTGGCGGGATACGGTTACCCTCCATCCCCTGGCCACAATTGACGACACTCTACCTTGAATCAAACATCGCGTTCTTCTTCACCGACTCTCGCGAGATGCTCAACACGCTCTCTGGGTGCGCGAATCTTCAAAGCTGCACTCTCAAGTTCCCGCTATCTCATACGGCGCTGTTGCCGGCATACAAGAAGCTCGACGCTCCTATCGTCCTTCCACAACTACTGACCCTATGCGTGGATGGCGATCAACATTTGCACAATACGTTCCATATGTCGAACACCCTCACCAATCTCTGTGCGCCCAAGCTGAGGAAGCTGGAGATCCTCGGGCGATCAGGTCGTCCTGAGGGTAGCGTCGCGCCTGAGCCGCTCGGCGCAGTTAGGACTTTGCTGCAAAGGAGCAAATGTCCGCTGGAGAGGCTCAATGTCGAGTCGATGACGATGTTACCGGACGAATTCGTGGCTTGCTTGAGGCTCATACCGTCTCTCGTGGAATTGGTGGTGCATAATTGGTCGGTGAGGGTGATAACTGGAACGCCCGCGGAAGAGGATACGGCGGCGGTGAACACGTCTGAGGTTGCAGAGGATTTGATACTTAGGGCATTGACTGTGGGATTGAAGGAAGCGGAAGTCGTAAGGGAGGACGATGAGACGTTGAAGGGAAATGAGGACGATGAAAAGTCGCGACTTCAGGTAGAGCCTATCGCGGAGCTTCCGGATGCCCAATCGGATTCATCTACGACGGCGACAACGTCGGAGTCGCCCGCTAATGTTCGTTCCTCAACGCCTCCTGCCGAAGCCTCTACATCAACAATCCTATCAGTATCTCCGATGCCCTCCGAACCACTTTGCCCAAATCTCCAACGATTCGATTTTACACTGTGCGATGCCTCCCAGCACCTTTTCTGTGACTTTGTGTCATCACGATGGGAAAACCTCCCCCGGGGCGTCTCGCGCATCAAGTCTGTGAAATGCAACTTTGCGGCCTTTGAGGACGACGCGGTGAAAGCCCGGATGCAGAAATTCAGAGCGGAGGGACTGGACGCGTTTGTGACGTATCAAGTGCCGATGAACGACGATTTGAACCCATCGCCGTGGACAGGCTTGGAAGGCCCGCCATGACAGCGATCTTTTGCCGAGTTAGTGATGACCAGTGATGATCGGAGGGCTTTTTTTTACTTTGCTTTCCTAATTTTTTTTTATCGTTTCGTTTCGGGAATTTTGAGCAGGGCTTGATCGGGTGGATGGATGAGAAGGTCGTGCATTGGGACTGTGTACTGTTTTATGCTCTGACCTTCGTGGAAGTTGAGTGGGGTTGATACATGACGAACTCCGTTGACTTGTAGGCTGGCTTGTATTTTCTATGTACTACATTACTTACAGTACAACTCGTGTATCTCTACTCTATTCACGTTGTTGTTCTTCGCAACTGAGATATCTGATCACGAAGAAATTCATTTTTTTGCAAGTGGATATATGTAAACTTGAAACTTGAATGATTTACCCGATCCCTTTGACTATCTTATCATGATCCAGCCTTGGCACAGCCCGACGGGTGGCTGTGTTCCTGTTAAATAACAACCATGTTCTTGTCAATGTCAGGACTCTTGCTCTTCTCACCCCGCGATCCCTGGCAATAAAGGTGTGCTCTTGCTCACCCCGCAATCCCTAGGAATCTTCATTGATCCATGCACTTCCAAAACGGCGCTTAGAGCTCTTGAGGGCTGGCCATCCATTGTAATGTTTACAAACGCGAGGAATGTGGTTATCAATGGCGGAACATTCAACGCGACGCATGCGCAGGAAGATTTAGATAAGCCCAAGAAGTGTGAGGGTATTATCTGACTCAGTGGTAACAAATAACCTTTACTGATAGCAGCTCGTAGTGATCGCTTTTTTACAGGAACATATGGCTCCAGGGGCATTTCATAATTCCGACGAACGTTATGACCCACCCAAGTGTCATCCACACACAAGGAGGGCAGTTTTGAAGAAGATAGAGGACTGGGTGAGGGATGCAAATAAGGTCGCGCTCTTCCTGTGGTTATATGGTCCTGCGGGATCTGGCAAGTCGGCGATTGCGCAATCCATCGCGGAGCTTCTTGAGGAAGCAGGACTCCTTGCTGCTGCTTTCTTTTTCTCTAGGAATGCAGCCGGCCGCAACGATAAGGCTCCCCTGGTTGCGACTCTTGTTTACCAACTCATCATATCCATACCGGAGGTCCGTGGTTATGTTCTGGAGGCACTGGATCAGGACCCCGCCGTCTTCTCGCGCTCGATTCAAGCGCAGATTAAAGTGCTCGTCGTCAAACCATTGAACACCGTCGCCAAAGACGAGACCCTTGCGCCGACCCTGCTTTCTCGTCCAAGGTTAATCATCCTGGATGGGCTGGACGAATGCCGCACCAGCCTAGCCCAAATCCACATTTTGAATGCAATTTCGACAGCCATGAGGCGACTCCGTATCCCGCTCTGCTTCCTCATCGCGAGTCGACCAGAGCAACATATCCGCGAAGCATTCAATGACCAAAGTCACAATCTAGGATCACTTTCGTTCAGTATTGCGTTGGACGATACATACGAACCAGATAGTGATATTGAAGTCTTCCTTTGGTCAGCATTTGACGAAATCAAAAGAAAGCATCCTTCAAGGGCCCATCTCCCCACCTCGTGGCCAAGTTCAGGAGATATTAGACGGTTGGTAGCGAAATCTTCTGGCCAATTTATCTTCGCATCCACAGTCACGAAATATGTCAATTCCCATCGTCACTGGCCGCCGGACAGGTTGAAAATCGTATTTGGCCAATCTAAATCTGGCCAGGAAACACCCTTCGCTGAATTGGACACATTGTACAGCTTCATCCTCTCATCTGTCGCCGACATTGAAAAAGTGAAGGATGTCTTGATGATCCTCGTCTTGCTTCCTCTCCATGGAATGGAGGCATTGACTTACTTCATCGAAAAGTTTCTATTTTATAGGGTTGGCGAGCTGGATATGATTCTGAGCGACCTCCACTCTATTATTTCTGTACCACCTCCAGGGGATGGATCTCGAAAACTCCAGTCCTTTCATGCCTCGCTGGCCGATTTCCTACTGGATCGATCTCGTTCCGGAGACCTCTTTCTCGACGAAGGCGCTGCGTACGCGGAACTTACCAGGTTGGCTGTGAAGCATCTTAACGATCTACCTGCATCTCCACTGACAAATGATCGATGTACGCCCTTCCCCTGTTCTTTCCTTTACCCGAATTAACGAAAGCGAAGACTGGGTTCACTTCACATTTCGGTTTTGTTGTGTCAAGGCCCATCCGTCCCCGATGCTTCTCAAGGACTTGCAAACGCTAAACCTTGATGCTCACTTCTACGACACAAGCGCGGCGAGAATTCCAGAATTAATATGCTGGTTTGAACGGCAGGTGTGTTGCTTTCGTTCAGCAGCAGCTTGCCTTGTTTGATGCCTGGAACTGATATGTACAGTGGCTAAATACAGACAGGACGGAAACTTTGCTAAGCCATCATTTACCCGCAATCGACGCATGGATTCGAGTAAAACTGGGGCCCTGGGCGCGCAGGTCATCGTTGCCCCATCTTCTGGCAGCGATTACACTTGTGGATGAGATCGATCCGGAAGCATTTGGCTGGCAGAGGTTTTCAGCGATTCTCCAGAGTCCCATTGAGAGTATACATGCCGTTTTAAAGGAACTCGCCGATCCGGTTGATCTCTTTCACAGGAAGGAAACACCCAAAGCATTCTTTCGGATTCTGTCTAAATTTTTGACGGATCGAGAGCGAGCTGGGGATTTTTGGGTCAACTCCCGGACGTACGCGAACCTTGCAAAAAAGTCATTGAGGATTCTGCGTGCTAAGTCAGTTTATCATCCTCCAATGAGATGTATGCTAATATTCTAACTCCATTGCCTATCAGACGCTTCACAGATATCGATGATATACACGCCCAACCTCCTGCCCAGGGAATCGACTTGGGAGAAATAGCTAAACGTCACATTAATGTGGTGTATGGCATGCACTGGCATAAGGACGTGACGTATCACAAGGTTGGGAAGCTGGCATTCAATCTCCTTCGGCTTTTGCTTTCAAGGATCGAAATTCTGGGAGGGCCAGAGGCACATGAAGTTATGGTTTTGCTTAAAAGCCATCCACCGTTTCACTTGATCAAAAATGACCCACTGGAATCGGAGAAGGTCAAGGCGGCGCAGGCCATTGAGGAGTTTTTGAAGGTGAGATTCAACTTGACTTCATCATTTTCTTCCAGAATTTATAATGTTGAACCAAATCCGACAGAAACGAGGTGACATTGCCATGCCCTTTCTCATACCTAGGCAAATGTAGTGTTTGCCAGACGAGCGACATAACATACGATTTCCGAGGGAAGTTGAATTGAATTTCAAATAAGTATTACATGCCGGCAACTAGGTTTGCAAAGGGAACAACGCCTCTTGGCGTAAACAAACGCCATTCTCGCTTATGTATGAGGCATTATTGAGAATTGGTTCATCCTTATTAGCTGGGCAATAGGGGGACGCCGTTTCGAGCAATAACAATAGTTCTCATTGCTCACCGGAAGGACAGCAGTTCCGATGCCACCAAGACGCACAGCTTGGTACGTAAACTCAGGATTCCACTGCCTCTTATGGCTCCTCGGTGGCTCGTCGATTGCCTTCCCAAAGCCTTGTCATCTCGCTCTCGCTCAATCCAATATATATTCTTGTGCTTTAAATCACATATCCGATTCCTTGTAAATAATCGCTGAGCATGAGTGGCCATTTGAACTGACCTTTGTATTTGATCGCTTGACTTGCACCGCTCATGTTGAGGCTGTGGCTGTGGTCCTACATGAGGCTCATTTATGGACAGGCGCGTAACCGCATGTCAGAACTCATGCTCTCGTCCTCCCCCCAACGCCTTGCACTCTCAGCTGAGAAATCCCGGGAATAGTACGAACACCTGTGGTCAACATGTTTCCAAACGCGAAGAATACTATTATCAAAGGAGGGACCTTCACGATGCAGGGTGATTTCCATTCACAGCCCAATCTCAATGATGGGCGCAGATGTGAGCTATTGTCCAAGATACCCCATTACCAATGGTAGAAATATTAATAAGACTTCCTAGCAATGGAGATACTACAGGAAAATATTGCTCCAGGGGCATTTCACAACTCTGCTGAACGTTATGACCCGCCCAAGTGTCATCCGCATACACGGAGGGCAGTACTGAAGAAGATCGAAGACTGGGCGAGGGATGCCAATAAGGTCGCACTGTTCCTTTGGCTATATGGTCCTGCAGGAGCTGGCAAGTCGGCTATTGCGCAAAGCATTGCAGAGCTTTTCGAGAAAGCAGGACTTCTTGCCGCTTCTTTCTTTTTCTCCAGGAATTCATCCGGGCGCAACGACGAAGCTCCACTGATAGCTACCCTTGCCTACCAACTCATCATATCCATACCAGAAATCCGTAGTCATGTTCTGGAGGCGCTCGATCGGGACCCCGCCATCTTCTCACGCTCCATTCACGCACAGATTCAAGCGCTCGTCGTTAAACCATTGAACGCTGTCGCCAAAGACGAAACACTTGCACCGATCCTTTTTTCTCGTCCGAGGTTGATCATCTTGGATGGGTTGGACGAATGCCGCACCACGTCATCCCAAACACGCATTTTGAATGCACTTTCTACAGCCATGAGGCGACTCCGTATCCCGCTCTGCTTCCTCATCGCGAGTCGACCAGAGCAACATATCCGCGAAGCATTCAATGACCAAAGTGACAGTCTAGGATCGCTTTCGTTCAGTATTGCACTGGACGATACCTACGAACCAGATAGCGACGTTCAGGTCTTCCTTCAATCAGCATTTGACGAAATCAAAAGAAAGCATCCTTCAAGGGCCCATCTTCCCACCTCGTGGCCAATTTTGGAAGACATCGGACGGTTGGTAGCGAAATCTTCCGGCCAATTTATCTTCGCATCCACAGTCGTGAAATACGTCAATTCCCATCGCCAGTGGCCGCCGGACAGGTTGAAAGTCATATTTGGCCAATCTAAATCTGGCCAGGAAACACCCTTTGCTGAGCTCGACAGCCTATACCGCCTCATCCTCTCGTCCGTCGCTGACGTCGAGAGACTGAGGGATCTTTTGATGTTCCTCGTCTTGAAACCTTTCCAGGGCAGATGGGTACAGACGGCAACCTTGATCGAGGAGTTTTTGTTTTACAGAGCTGGCGAGATGGAAATGATTCTGAGTGACCTCCATTCTATTATTGATGTCCCACGTCCAGGGGGTTGGGGTAGAGAACTCCGGTTCTTTCATGCCTCCCTTCCAGATTTCCTACTGGATCGGTCTCGTTCATTAGATTTCTTCCTCAATCGAGGCGACGCGTACGCGAAGCTCACAGAGCTGGCTGTGAAGCATATCAACAATTCAACCGCATCCCCACTCAATAATCAATGTACGTACGTCTTTTCACTGGTGTACTGACTTCATTGATTCAAAGGAAATGAAGACCTTGTCCATCGCACATTTCGCCTTTGTTGTGTCGAGGCTCGTCGTCCATCCCCAAAACTCCTCGAGGATTTGCGCGGGCTAAACCTTGCAGCTCACCTCGCAATTTCGATTCCTCCGCTAGGCACCATTCCCGCATTGATGGATTGGTTTGCGAGACAGGTATGTTGAATTTTGAACAGTAATGTCGACTGATGCAAATTCTTTCCAGCGGATAAGTCCCAATGGCACGGAAACCTTACTAGACCATTACTTATCAGTCCGTTGGCATGGATTTCGAGAACGATTACCGCACCTGATATTTCATTCATCGTCGCGCACTCACTTAATTCATCTCGCAGTTGTTACCCTTTTGGATCAACTTGACCCAACGGAACGTGACTGGCATGGGTTTTCGATGATCCTGGACGAAGAAATCTCCAACAAGAGCCTCCTGTCTATTAGAGAAGACTTGGATAACCTGTTTGGCTGCACGGAGTCACGGAAGGCAGGTTTGCGGATACTGTCTAGATTTCTGATGGATCGAGAGCGAGCTGGCCTTTTCTGGGTCAATTCCCAGACGTACGTGGAGCTGGCGAAGATATTGTTGGAAACTCTGTGTAACGGGTGAGTTTGTAATGTTGCTGAATTTACTCATGCTCACTTGCCTGACCCATGATTAGGTGCTTCATAAATATAGTTAATGTACACACCGTGATTCCTGTCAAGGTACCCATGGAAAGGCCTAATAAGCGTCGCAAGGCCACTCACGCCGGGGGCTACTATATTCAGGACCACCAAAAACTCGGTCCAAGATTTAGTTCAATATTTTAGATCGTGAATTCTACAATAAAATTTCTGAGAACTTAAAATCTTCGACTGCTTTGTACTTTTTATCCCCGGAAAAGTATTGGATTCGACTACGATTTAAAATGCTGCTTAAAGTCTTTGTGACATCGCTCTGCCATTTTTTAAAATCTTGGGGCCCTTTCTACTCAAAGTCTTTTCTGCCAAACAACCTTCCCTCATATTTGGAATCCAAAGGCACCTTTCTACTTGAAGTATTAATTTTCAGAATATTCAAAATATGTGATTAACATATTGGACCAAGTTTTTACCGGTCCTCAATTTTGTAATCCCCGGCGTGACTGGGGTGGATGTAAACTTGACCTACTATGAGGTTGGGAAGCTGGCAGTCGATCTCCTTCCCGCTTTGCTTTCAAGAATTGCATCCCTCGGAGGGCCAGAAGCACAGGGAGTTATGGTCTCTCTTCGAAGTCACCCACCGTTTTATCTGATCAGAAATGACCCACTGGAATGGGAGAAGGTTGCGGCGGCACAGGCCATCGAGAAGTTTTTGGTAGGATTTTAACTCGACTTCCTGTCTTGCTCGTAGAGCTTATAATTTTGAACTTGATAGGCATTAGAGGCACCATCCGGCTCAGAGGATGCTCTGACGTCCGAGTCGGTTCAGAGTCAGTCCTCAGAGTCAGAATGGGATGTCGTAGAACAAGAACCATGGCAAAGACCAGTACCGACACAAAAAGCGGACCGACATAGGGTGTTCGGTCTCGAGCTCGTTCGCAGAGCCATCTATAAGCTTGAAAATAAATTTCGATAATTTACAATTTGAACTTTGAGGAACTGACTGTAGTCCTAAGTAGTCTTCAAAATCCACTCAAATGAGCTTTCCCTAGCGAGTTCCTACGAGCTGAATCCTGACAGAGGCGCAAATCTGACGCTGGGGTCAGAGCTCAAGGCAGGAGGTGTTTTGGACCGAGTCGAAGTCGCATTGCCAGAAGCGCTTACCAAAAAAAGCCAAGAAAAGTCGGACCGTTGAGCCGTTGAGTTGATGATTTTGGTGTGTGAACGTCGGACACTCTTCAGCTGCGATGATGGCACAGACGACGATTCGAACTCTGCGCGACAACCTCCGCACCCTCACCCAGGACGCCAAATCTCTCACCGGTTTCTGTCAAACAGCAAACAAAATGCGTCAGACGCCCACAACGAATTGGACATCCCCAGAGCCCAACAAACTCCCACCGAAACCACCCACTTTGCGTCCGAAGCTTCCCGTAGAGATCCTCGACGTTGTGTTTTCATTTCTTTCGATCGAATCCCTCAGATCCTTGCTTCTAACGAACTCCTTTATCTCTGCTTTGTCCCTGCGACGGTTGTATCACACCGTTGTACTCAACCGTCCCCACAGCATCATCAACTTCTTCAAGACGGTGCTGGCGAACGAGGCTCTCCCCCCACTTGTGAGAGGTATCGATATCAACATGAGCAAGTCGACACCCATATCCAATTTCTACTTCCTCTTTCACAACGTCTTGCAGCAGACGAAGGGCCTGGTATCACTTTCACTCGATCTTCCCAAGGGACATGCGCCGTTTTGGATGTTCGAGGGTTGTACATTCAAACTGCGGCAGTTCTCAACCTCCATGTATTGTCGACGTCCTCTTGCGAACTACTTGGAAACCCAGGATTCCATTGTCGATCTCACGCTTCGAGGATATCAAACGGACACCATGTTTTTCTTACCCTTCATCGACCCTGTTCCCCCTTCAATGCTTCTTCCACCAGCGATGAGGTTCACTCTCTCCCCGGAAGCTCTTCCGAGACTGAAATATTTCAACGCAGTGCATGCAGATGCGTATGTCATCCAAGCTGTCGTTCAAGGCAGGCCAGTGGAGTGTGTGTCGATACCCTTGTTTCCGGATATGAGCATAGCGAGCTTGGATGCTTTGTGTATGTCCACTATGCCTTTAAGGAGGTTGAGTGTCATCAGCTTTGACCCTTCTGCGCCGGACTTTTTATTTGAGGCTCTGGCGAAACGATTCGACCAGCTTGAGGCACTACATTTAGTGATGCTTATGGCAGAATACAACCAGGTAAGCGCAACTTTCTCTTGTATATTCTTTCTTTTGTGCTCTTGAGTTGACCTGATTTGTGTAGGAGCTGTTAGAGCAATCTGGGGAATTACTATCCCACTTCAAACGGCTGAAGGTGAATTTCTCTTCATAGTTAAATATACCTTGGACTAATTCTGACAATATTTTACAGTATATTACATTCATGGCAGCTTCTTCCACTCCACCTGTCCACCCTTTCCCCCCGCCTACGAACCACCCTCTCAGTATTGGCGCCATTCTGAACCCGGTGTCATCATCCACCACCCCGGATGTTGATAGCATGAACGATATCCAGGATAGCCAAGATATGGCTGCGTCCACGTCGCAAACCTCCTCCCTCTCCTCGCCAGTGTCAGTCGAACCGGGTGACGCGGACGAAGCGGACATCGCGAAACAGTGGCATCGCGCGTGTCCGACGCTGAAGACGATTATCTTGCCCAAAGGCAAGGTGTGGTTCCAGAATGCTCAAGATGGCCCCTCGTCAGCGGGTAGCAATGGAGGTGGAAGTCCTTCTGGGCCAATGCCATCTGATGAGGATCATGATTCCGGGATGGATACGATGGACATGGGTCCTGTGGAGGAACCGGAGTGGTCGGTCCTATAGAGCGGGGTTTTTTTTTTCCTTTTGGGTTTCGTCGTTGGTCGACTAAATATTGTTTCAAGGGAACCCGGTGGTGTGATGTAGTTCGTCTTTCTACTTTTCCTTTCATGTTTCGCGGCATCATTTTTTATGTTACATTCCATATCAACGTTACGGTGATCCTCTGAATTTGCTTTGAATTGAATTCCAATTTGTAATTTACTTCTTGTTCCTTAGTCTGAAATGGCTACAGCTTTATCTATATCCATTCCAATACTGTTCCGAGCCAGATTGAAGTCTGGAAAGGGCCTTTGATGCCTTTCCAGACTTCAACTCACATCTAGAATACTTCTGTGATGCTCCATGGAGCTGCTTAATCTCATGCAAAGATATAACTACAAAAATGTTTATTGTTCCAGATCATTATAACATGCCATGCCTTCTAATAATTAAGTTTGGAACCCCATCTAAATTCTAATTGAGTACATCACAGCTCTCCACGCTAGTCCATATGAAGTACAGGAAAAGAGAAGAAATGAATCGATAGTCCTCATCAGATAAAAAGTGTTGGACTTTAGCCTGTCTCACAGGCATTTTATCAGCATCCATAATCCCAAAATCATCGTTGTAGAAGATGATGAGGTTGAGTATATCGATGTCGCGGTATGACTGAATATTTGAATTGAAGTTGGGCGGGGTTGAGCCGATGGGTGGAATTACGGCGGATGCCACAAGGTGGCCTGGCTGAATATTGGCTGATATGGCCTAGGCCAGTGCCACGCCATGCATGTCCCGGAATCTAGGTAGGTCAGTGGTTTTTTAGGGCGATAACTGGCAAATATTTATGAAGAAACCCACAACTTTTTGCCGCGGACGGTATGGAGCTGCGTGAAGTTTATTGCGACCAATAATCCTAATATTCTCGTGGACCGCGAATGTTTGGTTGAGTAGCTGATCTATCCGGTCAAACCTCCGGGTAAATTCGTCAAACCTCTGGGTAAATTCTAGTCGTATTGCTTAAAGTTCCCCGCCAACGTCGACAGGCATAACTGCAGCCGTTGCCTCTGATGCAGGGTATGCTGAGAAGATTTGAATGAAAAACTTAGAGCATACGCACGGCTCATTTCCATGGCCCTGAGCTCGGCACTGGCGACGACAGCAGGGGTGATCAGAGGGTCATCGCCCGACTCTGTGGATAAGGATAAGATAGTTAGCAAGACTTGAACTAAAGGGCCTTGAATTAAGAGACACGCCACCATACGCCGACACTACGGATTTAGCATGGTGAAGGTCCCCAAATAATATTGGGTCGCCCGCCTGCACACCTCTGTCAAGATTCAAGTTTCCGAGGGTGGCCGGTACGGTTGGGTTGGAGGCATGAATACTAGGAATGTCGTGCATGTGGGTTTGCGGCGCAGCCATGATGGTTGTGTTGTGACCCGTGATTAAATAATTGGGCTGTTCAAGTCATCATTTGACGCGCGTGCCGGGTGGTTTGGTCGAAATCAAAGCCATGTCGTATCCCATACTGTAAGTATTTCTCTCCCCTTCTTCATTTTCCAATGCACATTTGTTGATATATGCGCAGCGCTCCCCAGCTGGCGGTCCATCGGAGTCTTGGCTCAGTGTCAGTCTAGGTTCATCGTCTGGTTCGTTCAAACGCTCAACGTTCAAGCCTTTCAAATCCATACGTATGTCGCCTTGCTTCCCTCTGTTGTGAACCTATCCGTTTAGTGGATCCTTAGACGCCGCTACAACTTATGCCCCCGGTTTGATGGAGGGAATTGCGGCTACCTTGCAGCGCCTATCGGACGCAGTTGACGGCCGCCTTGACGCCATTGAAGGTCACTAGACCCAGCCAATCTGTGAGCCGCTCATGAAAATCTGTGTATTCCCCTTTATTTCAAATTCACCATCTGAGTCCTTATTTCTTCTCCAGGTTCCATTCCATGATCCCAAGAAAGTCCTTGAGCTTTCTGTCACACGAGCAGCCGAGTGTACTCCTTCTGCCCTGTGATATATATTCGCGCTCTCAAGCGACAATGCCAGAGTTTTGCTCGAGATCACGAGCGAAGCATTTCAAGCTGGATTTTTCGAACCCTGCGTTATTTCCACGATGCTGTTATTTAGCGCCAGGAATATTGATTGATCAATTGAAGTTGATTGTGGTAATAATTACTTAGTTCGTTATCTCTTCCAAGCTACTTTCTGTTTCCGAATATCTTCCATAGCCGCCGAAATTGCTTCCTACTCTTATTTTCATCTTCCTTGTCCTTACAAACATCTGGGTCGGATAAGATAAGATAAAGCTTGGTTTCGGAATGATCCGGCGAGCCTTTGGCAGTTCTCGCCCAGGTCCAACGCTCAAACGTTCAAGTCCAAGTTGCTTTTGTAAAGCCCCATCTCCATTCATATGCCACCAGGAAGGACGCGAGGAGAAGGAGGATTCCAATACCGTGCAAACTGTTAGATATACCTCCGTCTTAGCGTGGCTGAGTCCCACTAACTCCACCCGCTGCTACGTCATGGTTTGCCGCTGGCTCTTATATCCAGAAATGTAATGACTCGCCGAAACATTCATCTTTATTCTACAAGCTATGGACTCTTCTGTTCTTGAACAACTCTTTCCTGTCCCATCATTGCCGCAATCATCGCTCTCACCGTCTCACTTCCCCGGGGTATCCCCTGAATCTACTGCGAAGCTCCAGAGCATTTTGAAAGATAATCATACAAGATGGCACATCTTTTTCAACGAGAAAAGGTTTCACAAGTAAGTCGGAAGTTCTCAAGAACCCATAACGATTTCTGATAACATGTTATGCAAGCCATGCTGCGCATCGAGCTATTGCGGCCTGGGCGCTCGGCGCAGATGCCTCTGCGCTCCAAGCAGGGTACGACAAAGACTGTGGATATGAGAAGAAAGCTTTTGAGTCACCGGGGCCTATTACGAATACAACTTTCAATGAACACCTGGGAGACGACAGGTACGTTATACGTTGCAGCCATTTTTTAACCTTACTGAGGAAGGGGATTTGAAGGTACTTCAACGCCTATGAGCAGTTTTTTACCCAATACATTAAGGAAAATGGAGTGTCTAAGGCCATTGAAGAGTTCATTTTTTCACGCCGATGGAATCTGGGTTCAAACACCCTCTCACCAGACAAGCAGCCCCAAATGCTCAGCAGATTCCTTTCCGGTGTGCTTCATCCCTTAATTCACACTGGATATGGCGCAGAGTTCAGAATACCTGGGATGGTGGTGGAAGGTATTAATTCTTTCCAATTCACTGCTTACTGTTCCTCAGCGATTTGTGATTCTAGGCCTCGCGCAAACTGCGTTGCATTTCTCTTCCCCTGATTTACTGGCGCCATTGTCACTCTTCGAAGATGTCGATGACAGGGTAGCTGGCCGACTCCTCAATAGGCAGTTCGCTGCCAGTGCGGGGGAAGGTATTGGCGCTGCTTTCAACACGGCGGTTTCGGCGCTTGACACGGCCTTGGACAAAGCATTGCATTTGGATGGGGAGGGTGAAGGTGTTACTCCTTCGAAAAGGTGTGATGTAGACAAAGCACAGCCTGAACAGGACAATGGAACGAAAGCGAATGCTGAAGGTACGACGATCGTAGTTTGCGAAACCTAAACTTACAGGGAATCAGAACTGGAAACCACGACCGACGATAACGGAATTCACGCTCTTACTATCTTGTCTCGCGTCTTGTCTGATTCCAGATTCGCGCACACCGAATTTTCGGAGAAGAGTGAGGTAAATATGTTCGACGATGTAGTGAAGATGCACGGCAAGGCTCTGGGAGAATATGTTAATCAATGGGGTATATCATCCGACACCGATTTACAAAGGAAGATGGAAGAGGTCGTCTGGGTTGTCTGCGTGCTCTATGGTATCGGCGGATGGACCGACGGGAAGCTCCGACGTGGGGAACATGACTTCAATGCCGATTTCTTCTTGTAAGTATCTCGTAATATTTTCATCGAGGGATCCTAAAGCAAGCTCATGAAATTCCAGTATGCACCTAGTCACCTCCTCGATCTTCCTTCCTGCTCTGTGCGCTCGCATTTCACCTGTATCGCAAGTGCGCTTGTTGAAAGCATACTTCGCCACTGCTCTCACCTGGGCAATCGCACGCGGACAACCCATTCTTAACGTAAGGGGCTTCGTAGAGGAGATGCACAAACATGGTTCGGTTGTTGGACCCTCAGCTTCATCGCACCGATGGGAAGATACATGGATGAGGATGGTGGAAGAGGCCCGCGCGCACCATGACGAACATGTAACGAAGATCATCAGAGCTTTGTCTGGGTGGGCGGGGGATTTTGGGACGAGAACGGCCAGGGTGCCTATCCCTTTCCATTCCGGAGATGAAAGAAGTGGAAGTAATAGCAGTGATGACGTCGGTATGGCCCAGCGGGGGAGTGCTGGGCGTTCTCGCGACGCCTTCAAGGAGACTAGCGCAGGCGAGAGATCAGAGGCGGATAGGCAAAAAGAAGACGCTGATTTGTCCCCTCGAGCTTGGCGGGATTCGAAGAATGGCGGAGATGCTAAGGAATTGTACCAGGGTTCTTTTTATCGCAGCGGTCATCCACAGGCACATCTGGATTCGAACGTTTTTCCTGCAACGGAGTTGGAGGGGTCAGAGTACCTTGACGGTGGGTTGTTTCTGAGGCTAGGGGTGTTGACACTTGGTAGGATGGGATGGGATTTGGATGGAAAGAAGAAGGATGGAAAGAAGTGGGAGAAACAAGAGGGCCAGAGACTCGAGGAGGAATTTTGGGATTTTAAGGGCTTCTTTGGCCAAAGTGGGATGGTACAGGAAATTCCGAAAGTTAAGCTTTGATTTTTCGTGCACTGTAAACTACATATTTGATCAAATAAAGTGAACCGCCTAAATGTACTACAGTTTCAATCGTCCTGATTCAGCATGCGGGAGAAATCTGACTTCGAATCTCCATCTATGGGCGCCTACTGGATAAATGCCCAATTCCGAACACATTCCGTCTACAGCGGGGGTTGACTTTTGGTAGACGCTGAGTCGCTGCAATGAAGCTTGTCATATCATGCACCAATCCTTCCGAGAAGGAGATCCGGTCGCGGAAGACGAGAGCTTGTTGTAGAACAGCCTCGTATGAGTGATTGAGCTGACCAGCGAGCTTGGCACTCATGAGCGGTAAACTACATATTCGCGTACGACAATATCAATTATATTTTTTCGGCCTGAACGCGATTTCTAACTTTGAATTCCCCTCTACTATGGGCGCTTATCTGGATAAATATGCCGAGAACACCTGACATTACAATCTCGTCGTTTCAAAGCCTAATTCCGAACACATAACAACAACTTCCTTTCTAAAATTTCCACCTAGTCCCCTCAGTGGGCGTTCAAGCAATTCCGGACCTCAAGATCTTGACCTTCTGAGAAACCTTTCCGGAGTCGGATCCAAGCGACTCAACCTGTTTGACAACTTTCATACCCTCGATGACTTCGCCTAGAGATGGGGGATGTCAGACGTCCAATATTCAACTCGAAAATACGGCTATATACAGACCGAAAACGACGTGCTTGCCGTCCAACCATGATGTGGCGACAGTGGTGATGAAGAACTGGGATCCGTTGGTGTTCTTCCCCGAGTTGGCCATTGATAAGAGACCGGGTTTGGAGTGCTTGATGTGGAAGTTCTCGTCTGCGATGCAATGTAAGCTTACAATCTTAGTAATTTCCATCAGGACGAAGAAACTCACCAGCGAACTTCTCGCCGTAAATGGATTTGCCACCAGTCCCATTCCCTTTCGTGAAGTCCCCTCCTTGAAGCATAAATTTAGGGATCACGCGATGGAAACCGGATCCTTCGTATCCGAATCCGTGTTCGCCTGTGGCGAGTTCCCTGAAATTACGAGCAGTCTTTGGGACGACATCGTCGTAGAGCTTGAAAACAATGCGACCCAGGTAGTTGTCTCCGGCAGCAATGTCAAACTGTTAATAGGCATTATCGTGAGACGAGGTTTTGGTGGAATGAAAAAAGGGAGGTAGAGAAATTGAACCCACAAATACGTTTTGTGCCGGACCATCCGAGCCGTCCGTATCGCTTACACCATGGCCAGCCGCACCATCCTGTTGTCGTGGGTCTGGTCCCACGACACCGGACTCGGCAATTGCAATGACTGCGGAGGTCTTTCCGGACTGAGATCCGTACGACTCGATGGTGGTTACGATGTCGTAGCCCTGCAAAACCTCACCTGCGGTTTAAGATCAAGTAAGTACAAAATCATAACTATGTTCAACCGCACGCACCGAAGACAACATGTTTGCCGATCCAACCAACTCGTTTTAGCAGTGGTGACGAAGAATTGGGACCCATTGGTATTCGGTCCTGCATTCGCCATTGATAAAAGACCAGGCTTGGTATGCTTGACACGGAAGTTCTCGTCTGTGTTAATTTCTCGTTTATGGTGGGACTACAATTTTTTTAAATGGTTCATCAGACCTTTGAATTTGTTCCCATAGATGGATTTGCCACCCGTTCCATCCCCCCTTGTAAAATCACCACCCTGGAGCATGAACTTGGGAATAACACGATGGAATTTCGACCCCGCGTAGCCGAAGCCGTTCTGGCCGGTACAAAGCTCGCGGAAGTTACGTGCCGTCAAGGGCACGACGTCGTCGTACAACTTGAAAACGATCCGACCAGCTGGCCTCCCCCCGATAGTGATATCGAACTGCGATCAGAGGAATCAGCATTTGTACTGGATATCGAGCAGGGCAAATCGATTTGCTACTGGAAACGCAGTTTAATACGATAAATGCATGTGGAACATGTTTAGATGCTCTTCGAGGCACATAGACGCCGAGGAAGGGTGCGGCTTGGATCAAGAGTACTCACATATACATTGGACATGGTTGGACGAGAGAGATAAAGGAGGGAGGCCAGAATAGGACGAATATCAATCAACACGCTTATTGAACCCGGGGCATCCAATCTGGGCGAAGACGGCCTGCTTAGTATATGAGATTGGATAGTTATTAAAAGATACACATACATACCAATTAGATAAATAGTGAAGTGGAGTGGGAGATAAGATTACATACAGATGATACACTGAGAAAAACAGACCACCGCCCCCCGCCTCAATAATTCGCCCTCACAAAACCACCAAGTTCGCCGAAATACGACGGTTCTTGAACTCCTGGAAAGCCAGCTTATCTTTCTTGAAATCGCACGTTCCCATCACCGTAACATCTACATGTCTAAGGCACGCACGAGGTTTACCTGATATCCTCGACATCACCATCTGGGAAACCAAGCCATCTGCTGTCAACCTACACCGACTCAGCGAGATCGTCTCCAGGTGGGGAAGGTTGTGAGACGTCTTTCTCGCACCAAATACGCCTGGCTTAAAGTGGGTGAGGAAATCGATGAGGAAATTACTAAGCTCGCAATGGAGGACGAGCTGGACGAGCTGCGATAACCTTGGTAGAGACAGGATTTGGTTCAGGTAGAATTCAACTGGCATGGGTGATCGTATCCCTAGAGCGCTGCTGTAAGTGAAGCGAAGGAGGGGTGAATCCGCGGGGTTAATCAGAATGGTTGCAAGGGTGTCCCAGCCAGTCGGAGATGGACCTAAATCCACGACGTCAACCTCTAGGTCTACGAGCTGAGGGTACCTAAGACGTGGGAGGATGGTGACGAAAGTCTGTGAGTGGGTAATTCCCAATATCTTCGCCTTGACGGAGATTGGGTCCAGCGGCAGCGTTTGTCCAACGAATGAAGTTGGATTCACCCAACCCAAATTCATACTCTTGAGATTCTCTGTCTTCTCCAGTATCGATAAACTTTCGCACATCGTTCGTGGTGAATATAGATTGACATGGGTCAGCTGCTGCCATGGGACGTAGTTCGGGAGCGCGTCTCCAAACGTGTTAAACCACTCGAGCTCGCGCAATGCAGGGGAGGACACTAGAACGTTGTACAACCTATAGCGGTCGAACGTGCTCCAATCTTCGAGGCATAGCCCGAGCGCCTTGAGGCCCACAACATCCTCACGACGCAGGTCGGGGAATATATATCGCGATGCAAACGCCCCGAAGTGGAGGAACATGGTATGCCATTGACGGGATCGCGCAGAGAGTAATTCCGTCAACTTCTCCAGAATGGGGATGTCAGGAAACCCCCGTTGGCGGGAAATAGACAGGACGATAGATAGCGGTCTGGTTCCCGCATTAGTTAACCAGAGGTCGAGGAGGGGGATTTGTGATAGTGCGATGTTACAGATGTAAATGGAGGACCATAATGAGGAAAGTCGAAAGGATATGTTGCGAAGATGCGAGTTGATATGGCATAAGGTCATGGGGGTGAGGTTGTAATCGGGAAAGGACCCAATATGACCAGGACTCGAACGTGATCGGTAATCTGGGGGACGCGATGCAACGGATGGGTTTAGAGAGTACTGAAATATCAATTCAATGATATCCAACGGCATTGAAACTAGAGAATTTGGCGCTGTACTCTCAAGAACTGGGGACTTTTTGTGGCATTCCAAATGCTCGTCAGCCCCGAGTAAGATTTGAACAGATACGAACCTGGCTTACTGATTTCGCAGTTTTCTCCATCTCGAAGTTGCGGTATCTGGAGGAATTCATGTATAAAGGCGCGATTGGTGGTGGTCAGCAGTCAAGGTCTTATGTAAAGGTCGGTAAAGGCGCCCAGCGCGGGCGGTGTTGATTTATGGTCGGAGTTTGAAACCCCGCCCTCTCACAGCCTTGTCTAGATCTACACTTTAAGCTTTAAGCAGTATAAGAGTCAGGAACGGTTGCTAGCGACAATCCACAGTTGTTCCAAAAATGTGAGGACGGCCAGATGCATGAGCACGAGGACGTTTTTCGAAAAGAGAACGGGCCACTCATGATATCATTTTTGTAATTGATATCCTCGATCGAGCTTCAATTCTTTTTGAACAGGACATATACTCAACGCATTGAGCCACTCTTACGGAAGAGGGAGATCGCAGGCCTTATCCATGGGGTCACATAGTAACATTGATAGTGTTCACATCATGGAACACCCTATTTATTAAATCGACATGCTCGTGATCAAGCGGCAAGAGTGCGAAAGCCAGGCGAGAGGGAAAGGAAAACATTATCCTTGGGGACGAGAGGGAAAGCTGGTTTATACATAAGCGCGGATCTGCTACTTTTCTTTTTCGATACCAACAGAGCAAATAGCGAAGCGAGACGAGACGAGATGGACACACAAACAGGGGTGGTGGACGACACAAATCCACAGCATCTATGTATGTATGGTTGCCGATACACAATTTAGACACACCACAAGAAACATTTTGAATTCCATTGAGGGTCGCATGGAAAAGGGAATTCATTGATAGATGAAATTATACCTACAATGCGCGTCAAACATCAGCAACAGGGAAAAGAGGACAGAAAAGCAGGAAGCATTCAGAAAAAAACTCACCTTGACAGCAAATGCGGGATGGCAGAGAGCTGCGGTCCATACCGTGCGGCGTTATCATACAACTCGAAAAGCGGGATGGCGAGCAGTTTCATGTTCTTAGGTACAGCAAGGACCTCTGGGTACGCGGACTCGTGAGTTTCGATCGCTCGGGTGAAGAAGAGGACGGGAGTGGTGGTGATGGAAGGAATACGCACTCTTTTCAGGCATTTGAACTACGAATAGCTTTTTGCACTCTTTTGGTTTCGTAATGTGTGCTGGGATAAATGGGTACTAAACGAAATTGGGCAATGCGTTAGCTGGAGATGCAAGAATGGTACGAGAAGGAAGGGAAGAACGGATATGAGAGAGGGTGTAAATGAACAGCGAGTAAAGACGGGCACGGGGAGAGCATATTTGCGAGTACCCTTCCGTCAATGAAGGAACGTTGGACAGCGTAACGTGGGCGAAAAAGGCTCGCAGGTAGGGAAGTTAGAAAGAATCTAAGAATATGGAGGTGCGACACCAAGGGCTCTCACGTTGCTTCGCGGCTACACGTTCGCTCGATGGCAAGAAACGTGCTCGCAAAAGCCACATAGGTCTTGAGAGAACGATGTACGCTTAGAACAAGTAAACCTGACTCGAAGCATTACCAACGTGTGCATCTCGTTACAAGATGTCATCGCTGGAAGGTATCAGAAATTCCAACTTCGTCCAGTTTGAACGGATCTCGAGACCATAACAGACGTCGTAAATTAATTAAAAAGAGCTCACCATGAAAGTTTCAAAATTTGGTCGCCACCACTGTGCCAGACAGTCGCCAATTTCCCAATCATTGTTGATCCCGTGTGCGATTTGGTCGAACTGTGATCCCGGAGGAGGGGCGAGCCGCTCATCGAGCCGTCGTTTGAGTCCATCGATCTCGTCTTCGCCTGGTTTGAGGTAGTCGCCAGGTCTGGAAGAAAAATGTATGAATAAGTGTTTGGAATAGAAAAAAAGGAGGCGTCGGAATGGGTGAAAAGGTGTAAGGGAAAGTTTTCCTGAAACCCGGAGGGCAGGAAACGAAATCATGACATTTGTGCAATCACATCACAAACATTTAGATCCGTATACAAAGGAAACGAGGTTAGAAGGATCATACGTCGAAGAAAATCTAGATGTGGGGATGTTGGTGGCAAAAGCTCTGGGATCGTCCGCATGCCCCGTCATGGGGACGGAAAAAGCGGGTACTACGGTCGGTATTGCTAAACTGACGGAATCCGAGGAGGAGTGGTGAATGTCGAGGCGCGGGTAGGAGTAGCAGGATGAGAAATCCTAAATAGAGAAGAGGCATCAATTGGCTCCGCCCGCAAGGTTGGCTGCTAAGAATCTGGACAGGTGTCGTCGTCTCGTTGTAGGAGAGGGCCTTGTGATCCAGAAAGTTACGTTTAACTTGTTCGGTGGTCGGCGTTAGAGTTCCAGAATGTTACGGCGGTGAACATTACGTGGTTCACGAAGTAGTCATCGGATGAGAACGCCGAGTGTGACCAGACAACGGAAGTTAACAAGAAAAGGTACGGGGAATGGAGAAAGCAATAAATTGAAATAAAATAAGCCAATCAACTCACAACTTGAAGAATGCATTCGCGATTTGAAGCATGAGAATATGCGGATGTCCGTGATCATGCACAACCAGGATGCCCTCCACCGTCCGTCTCATCCCAAAGTCCTCATAATTGTTTTGCAGGCGCTGCAGACGCGCAGAAACGCTGGGATCTTCTTCTGGTTGGGCCTCCTTCGTACTAGACGGTTGGAATCAACTGGTAAATGAATATTGTTCTGGTGATCGCGTATGTCTGTGGTTGCCTGAACGTGAAATTCGATAGCGGATAGCTGGGGATTCAAAGTTACTGAGTCCTCTGGTGTAGTCAAGTACTTGAGAGCTTACAGTGCGATTGTGTTCGACATGGTGGTTGGAGAATAAGTATGTGTAGGACTCGATGGGTGTGTGTTATCGGAACCGGCCGGTCGGACATTTAATATTCCAACTTCCGAAACCCATGGCCATGCGTTGCGAGGACCATCCTCGCTCGTTATTCCCGACTATAGCTGCAGTATTGGGCTGGAACCTCTGCAAGTTCTAGCCCTCTTCGTTTGACACGCCAATCAGCGCCAAGTAGGCCCCAAAAACGACGGCCAAGTGAAGAAAACGTCATATCTTGCGATAGGATAACGTTAACAGACCCAGTGCTTTTCCTTATCTCCTGCTATTATTATACGCAATGGATGATGAAACTAGGGCACCAGTCGCAACCCTTGCATCGAACGCCCATCCGTATCTAGTGCCAGCGACTAACACAGGCGGGAATACCAGTGGCTTGGCCTCCATGACCTCCTTTCTTGGCTACATGCACCGCCGTTTGTCGGATTTCGTCGCACCGGACTCCTTGACACGTCCCAGACGCATGCAAACTGATGCGGAGGGGCAAGAAACAAACTCACTCGAGGATGCTTCGGTCGTCGTCGACGGTTTGGAATCAGCACAAGGGCACGAGAGCGCGGACTCCACCCCCAACCACCACAAGGGCTCCGCCTCGTTGCATCGAGTTGGGTACGTATTTTTATTCTCCACCGCTTTATAACCCAGGGGGTTTTGTGCGCCCGAGGATGTGGTGCTTTATTGAATAAGCGCCATCTGACTTCGTACACCTTAACTGCCCTGTGCTTCGACGTCCAACTTCGCGAAACGCCTTGCCGTTCTTCCAGAATCTTTTCGGCGCTCATCCCTGAGGGCTAGTCACTTGCAGTCCCACGTTCGCTTGGTTTAGCTTCTAATTTCTACATTTAACCTCCCTGACATTACCCCATCCCACATTCGTACTTTTTGCGCCATAGCACCTCTTACATTCCCATCTTTTCTTTCGAACCACATCGCCTACTGAGGTACTGATACTTCCTACTACAGGCTCCTCCAACCCAAATCATATAACGCGGTCGCCTCTTATTTTCAGATGCCTCCCAACTCCCCGTCTCAACGATCCCCACACCCTGACCCTCACACCCCAGATTCGATTCGCGCTGCTACCTTGCAGTTGTCCAATATGCGGTTTCCCGCGTCCGTGCCGACTAGCGGTGGTATGGACGTGAGCTCATTTCGTTCCTTCAATCTTGAGCCGCCTGTAAAGATACCCCGCGAGCAGCAGCAGCCCAACACGCTACCGGCGGGCAGCGGCTTTATCTTTCCAGAAGGCGGCACTCTTTTGTCAAACGACCGCGCCCCCATTCTACATTCAGAGTCCACATCTGACTTGAGCGGCCTGGGGTTTGAACCTGATCAAAGGTCATTCGTCTCACAGAGTCTCAATTCTTCTTTTTTACGGGAAATTCCCACCTCCAATTCGTCTCTGGCTTCGGTTTCGGCCTCGAGATCCGATTCCTATGGTTTAGAAGATTCCATCGTGACTTTGCCGCCTCCTCAGGCATCCGGATCATCTGACCAAAAAATCTCTGGGAATCAAGGCAACGTTAAGGCGAGGCCTGAGAGGACAAAACCCTCAGGGCTCTCTTTACTTCGCCCTGCCTCTTCGGAAGCAGGTTCGTCCCCCGCATCCTCATCACGCTCTTCCAGCGTCTCTTCCTCGCGTTCTGGTGCCACCAAATACTCGCAGCCTATACAAGACAACCCAAGTCCCTTGCCCCTCATGTCCCCACCACTAGGCGAAAGCACGCCGACAGCTACACCAATGGGGACGCCCCGGGCACCTTTCCTTCCTCCTTTGCAATCGCCACCGCAACGCACACCCAATGAAAACCATGTACACTGGCGCAGCCCGACGTCTCTAGTGAAACGTCTGGGACCTACGACACCCCTGACTCATTCACCTGAGCTACCTGTGTCTATGGATGAGACTACACCCCTGCTGAGTACCCATGCCAAGTTATTGCCTTCTCCTTCTTCGAGCCCTTCTCCTCTCCCCCATATGCGCGGGTTTTTGCTACGACAGGACAACGAGGACTCCGATCAAACACACTCTAATGGGGTCATCGCGATCGAAGAAGGATGGAGTCGATCATTTTTCCAAAACGGTAAAGTGAATGGTACGGATTCTCCTGGAGTACATAAATCCCATTTCAACGTCGATGCGAAGGCGGCCAAGGAGACGCTGAGACGCGAATTGGTGGAGAAAGCCCCTGAACATATGCTTACGGCGCTCAGGGCGATCCCTGCGGTGTTGTTGGGGTCTTTACTGAATATCTTGGACGGAGTTTCCTGTGAGTGTCTAATTTCTTAAAATCCCTTTGCATTTCTCCTGTTCTATCTCCCTTTTATTTCCGGGTTTGTCCACCGAAGGTTGTTTATTTTTAGAATTTTCTTCTATTTTTGGCATAGCCAAGGTTTTGTCTGCGCTTTGTGTGCGGTTTTTGTACCTTGACATGCCTTCGTCTCCACAACGCCAATGGCATGGGCGTCAGCTGAGCCCT
Organism: Hebeloma cylindrosporum; assembly: GCA_000827355.1. Lineage (NCBI taxonomy): Eukaryota > Fungi > Basidiomycota > Agaricomycetes > Agaricales > Hymenogastraceae > Hebeloma > Hebeloma cylindrosporum. The sequence goes on along the minus strand of KN831774.1, from coordinate 631,106 downwards.
GCGCGTACGTGTAGTTTTGAATTGAAACCACCCCGCACTCCATCTGTCATCGGCAATACGTATCGGTGGACCGGTATTTTTCATTTTTTTTTGCGGGTTCAATGCGAACCGTTCGGAGTGCTGGTGGAGGTTAGCCATTATAGGCTATTATTCTTCCTTTTTTGCAGCTTTCTGTGGGCGATTCTCACTCACTTGCGTTCCTTGCGAGTCAAACTTTCCCTTTTTAATTGATTGCAATGGTCCTTTGACGTGTTCCTTCGTCTCGATTGTGCCATATCCCTCATGATCAGAGGCACGGGGTGGTGGATGCTCATCTTGACTTTCTTCTCTTCTTCCTTTCCCCGTCCAAATTTCGCCCTTTTCGGATTTTAATACCTCTCGCGGGGACTAGTCCTGATCAAATAATCTTTAATAATGCTAATTAATGCATACTCTCCCCATCCAGATGGTATGATCATCTTTCCAGCTACGGGTGTCTTCGCAGACCTCGGACCCATGGGAGTGTCGATGTTCTTCTTGACCACAGTGGTGGCGCAACTCGTGTATACGTGTGGAGGCTCGGGCTTCGCGGGTGCGAATGGGAGTATGATGATCGAGGTTGTGGTAAGTGAATCATTCATGACTTTATATTCAAGCTTGTAATGAAGTTGATTGATTGATTGTTCTTTTTTTTCTCGGATAGCCTTTCTTCCATATTATGGCAACGAGCATTGCGAATGAGATCGGAGAGGATAAACCTCTGGCGGTTATTGCTACGACGCTTGTTGCGTATTCGTTCAGTTCTATCCTTACAGGTGAATTTGCTTTCGTTGTTCTTTATCATACTTGTACTGATGTTCGATTTTGACTTTGTTTAGGATTGGCTTTCTTCCTCCTCGGGGCACTCAAGTTGGGTGTTGTTGTTGGCTTCTTCCCTCGTCACATCCTCGTTGGGTACGTGTACATTCCTCCATAACTAACATCGTTTTACACCTGAACTAACATCTGTAACGCTGATTATTCAGATGTATTGGTGGCGTTGGGGCGTTCCTCATCGAGACAGGGTAAGTTGAATATTTAAATTGGTCGTGCGGTGCATCCACAGTTTTTTGGAAACTAATTTCATGGTCTTGTCGTCAGCTTGACCGTCAGCATGCGTATACCGGAAGACGACTTCACCATGACTTGGGAAACGTTCCAGTTCATGTTCCTCGATACCCACAATCTTACCCTCTGGACCGTCCCTCTTGGCCTCGCTATTCTTTTGAGGTTGATAACTCATAAATTTCATCATCAGCTTATCTTTCCTGCTTGTGCGTATCTGTTTGCTTGCTCTCGTCTCCTCAAAGGTTTTTTTAAAATTTTAATTTTTTTTTCGGGGGTTGGGTTTAGATTTTATCATTATTCCCGTTATTTTCTACATCGTGGTATTTGCACGCGGCCTTGATCTTGGTGATCTTCGTCGTTCGGGGTGGTTATTCGATATGGGCCAATCTGCTCATGAACCATGGCATAAGTTCTGGAGCTACTATGGTGAGTTGATATTTCTTTGGTTTTCGACAACTTTGTTTATCTAACGTCTTGTGCTTCTTTAGACTTTGGTCTGGTGCATTATAATGCTTTATGGTTGACTCTGCCTACTCAATTCGCTTTGTAAGTTTATTTTTGAGTTTCCTGTGTCTGTCGAGTTACATTGGTTGTAATAGGTTGTTTTTCAATATTTTACATCCACCATTGAACGTTCCTGCTCTCGGTAAGCGCAACTTTCCATGAATGTTCCAGTCTTTCGTACTGATCATACTTTCATAGCTGTTTCTCTGAACGATGACGTCGATACTAACAAGGAACTCGTCGCACACGGATATTCTAATTTCCTTGCTGGGCTTGTCGGAACGCTGTATGTTTGATCTCGCTATTCCTCCCCTTCTTAACGAGTGACGCTTACGTGTTTGTGGACGTGAAGTCCAAACTACCTTGTTTATGTGAACACACTCCTGTACGTTCACTTTCACTTGGGAGAACGAATAAACGGAGACTGACCGCAGCGGTTAGATTCTATCGCGTTGGCGGGGGCAACCGCATCGCTGGATTCCTCCTTGCTATCGCCACTGTTGGTTTGCTTGTCGTCGGCGCGGGACCTATTGCTTTTTTACGTGAGTTATATTGGTTGCAGATTTCGTATCCGGTTTATTCATAAATGGGTTTGGGTTATTTCAATAGCTGTTATGGTTGTTGGTGCTTTGATTTTTGTTTTGGGAATTGACCTCGTCAAAGAGGCTCTATGGGATAACAGACACCGCGTTAGCTGGTTAGTCGCCTTCGCTTATATTGCCAGTGGTGCATATGCGCTGAACTTGTCACTTCTCTTTTCGCCAATAGGTCGGAATATATCACTATAATCAGTATTATGGTTGCGATGACGGTTTGGGATTTTGTGATTGGGGTTTTGTTTGGTATTATCGTGTGTTGTGCGTATGGATTTTCTCGCTCCAGTGCTTTTATGGCTCATGCGGGGCGATTTAGGTTTTTTCTTTGTGGTTCAGAATTCTCAGTTGCGGAGTATTCGAGCCATGTATACGGGCGATTTGTCGATGTCGGCTGTACGTCGGCCGAGCCTCCAGCGTGCGTATATTCGAGAGGTGTCCAAGCAAACTACTATTCTTCGTTTGCAAGGTATGTCGTAGTTTCTTTTTCTGTTCGGCCAGGTTTTACACCGATATTCCTTTAGGCTTCCTCTTTTTCGGGACGATCACATATGTCGAAGAAACTATCCGAAATCTCCTCGAAGGACCGTCGTGGGAACATCACCCTATTCAATTCCTCGTGCTCGATTTATCGCTCGTCGCTGGAATTGATATGTCGTCTGCTGAAGCCTTTGTGCGGATACACCGGCTGCTTGCTGCGAAGAGGGTTACGTTGGTCTTTTGTGGCTTTACAGTGGACTCGCCAATTGGGAAAGCGCTGCGGAGCGTGGAGGTTCTTGGTGTACGTGGTGTAGAGCTTTTTGGGACTTTCAATGACGCCATGGAATGTGAGTACTTGTTGCGGCTTGCTACATGGAAGCTGACAAATTTGTTTTGGGATTGTAGGGACAGAAAATGCATATCTCCGTGCTTGGTTCAGATCGCAGAAAATTGAAACCTCTGCGGCGTCTTTTGGTAGGTCTTCAATGAATATACGTTTGCGTCATCAAATAATCTGATAAAACGGGATAGCTGTGCCGGGTCGACAAGATGCAGACATCGATTACAGCCATTTCGTTGGCTCGTTCGTCCGTTCGCCGCGACGTTCTCATCTTCGCGATGCTGGCGATCGAACAATGGCAACGGAGATCGTTTCCGAACCTGAACCTGACGTTGACGTGGAGCCGTTCAACACACTCAGGAAGGCTTTCTCTTCTTATGGTGACCTCGACCCGCTTCTTTTCCAGCCTATCAAGAGATACCTTGAGCGCATATCGGTACCTGCCGGGCATGTGTTCTGGCGACAAGGAGATCCTTCCGCGGGGTTGTACATCATCGAGTCGGGCGTTCTGCGTGCGTCGTACGAGTTTGCGAATGTTGTGCAGGACTTTGATGAGTCTATGGTGGCGGGGACGGTTGCGGGTGAGATGTCGGCGCTTTCGGACTCGCCAAGAAATTCGACGGTGGTTGCTGAGCATGCGTCGGTGTTGTGGAAGCTCAGTAATGAAAATATCCAACGGCTGCAGGTTGAGGAGCCGGCTCTGGCGAGGGTGTTCATACAGCTCGTTTTGAAAGGTGCGTTTATTCATCGATTTCTTTTTTCGTTCTTTTTTCATGAAGAGGCTTGTTGATTGAATGACTCCGAACAGCTGCGAAATTGGATTATGATGTTTTACTTGCCGCCATTGCCTCAAGACAGTGATTCACGTTTCGTTCTTGGTTTCAATGGTAATTTGTATCTGTGGTTGTGATCTATCATCTCTTCTCTGTTTTTTTTCACTGGTTGCGCATATCATGTCACGCATTCACGCAATTTTCTATATCATTTCTTTATCTACATTCATATCCTTCATGTATTGCTGGTTGTTGTTCCGTACATGTAGACTTTCAGCATCCATCATGTAAAATAATCTGCATCGGCATGATACCTTGATTTTTGTCTGGGTGTCACCCTCATGGAAAATACGCGAGCGCTCCAGAACCAAGATTGGGACGGGTGCATACTTAGCTTTTCTTCAATCTTGGAATTCCACTTTGGCAAATTATTGATGTTTAGAGATTGGGGCTGATAGTATGTGACATCGTTTTTGCGGTGACAGTCATCGAGGACGGACATACCCAGGACTTACCAGGATGCGTAAGAAAGGCGCTATCTAAACACGACTGAAGTCTGAACTACCAACGCCTGAGTATCCTGTGGGTTCGATTTACGGGTTCATCTCCACCTTCCGTTTCAACGGCGAAATGGACTCGGGAATATGTTCTAGGGCAATGTCCTCGAAGTCCGAACCTTAAATACCTCTTCGATGAGTTTGATGATCGTTTGAGGTGTGCCCGACCATGCTGTTTCGTCGATCTTGCCACCCCCGACCAGGGTGGACTCCGCTGCTTGGTACGAATCCTTCAGGACGCTCTTGAACACCGCGATTTGGTGGAGATATGGGTTCATTGAGTTCACCATATTTGTTCCATACTTTCAGTGACTCAACCACACTGGAGGTGAGATTGCAAAGGCTTGAAGGCGCTCTCCTCTGCCCTCCTGGAGTTCTTGGGGGAAAACTAGATTGGCAAGGGCTTGCTGCCAGTGTTCAGTTCAACTTGAACTTCACCTTCCTTCAACTCGAGGTCCTTTGGTATGCTGCATAAAATTACCCAGAACAGTATCCACCAGAGAGACTCTAGGTCATGGATTGGGTTATGGAAAAATGATGGTTCTTGTGCGTTGAAGGCATCTCGGGCGAACGTTCTGTCGGTCTGTGGCTCCTGAATGAAGGCGTACCCATCGCTTGCAACTTCAACTGCCATAAAGGCAATGGTTCCCGGTAAAAATGGTAAGTGGTTAGGCGGTGGAATACATTCAAACGCACCGTTCTGACGCCTTCGCTGCCACCAGTGTTCATAGCTTTGGCATACTCCAAATCTGCGAGTTTCCCCTTCCCATCCACAATGAGGATATTCCCAGAACTGACGTCTCTATGAACGTATTGATTCTCGGACATAAATTGAAGAGCTAGGCAATATTATAAACAGGCTATACATGGGGAATGAATTGTCAGCACTGACCTTCTGCAGCGTCGCGGGCTGCTTGGAAAATAGTCTTGATAGATTCTTCCGCATGAATGGGATGTCCAACCTCCTTGAAGATGATGCGCTGGTGCCTTTTGGCAGAGACGCGAGCAACACTGGAGCGGCTCGCGTAGCCTCACCTGGGTTATACTCAGGCTGAGTTAGACGAAACTTTCAACGCTGTTTCCCGATGTTCAGATTGGTATTCATGATCCCGTTGTCAGTAGTGTCCACATTCCCTTTGATAGCAACGTTTTCCCCACAAGAGAACGGTCGGAAAATTGGCTTTTATATCCTCGTCCTTGTTCCTGCCTGGGTTCTTCAAGATTTCTTCCAAGATAATTGGTTCGGCTTTACACTGGTTTTACGCGTGGCCGGTACTTACAGATCATTGATTTTAGGGGCTGATAGCATGTGACGCAACGTCACGCGCGTGTGGATCTGTGACGTCGTTCCATCCAACCTTTGCGGCGAAAATCATCGAGGTTAACAGGAACCTCCTGTTGTCGTCCATTCTCTCCTTACACGATCTACTGACGGCACGCCAAAGCAAGGCGCGTATACAACGGAAACGATACCCAGGGTGCATTGCATCCATACAGCGGCACTGCTGCATGTCCACACCAAAGGAGCGACATTATTGGTCGCAATTGCGGTCGGCGTTGACTGCAGGGCATTGGGAAACGCCATTTCCAGCGAAAGCAGTCAATGGGACGAGTCTTTCATGGCCTGAACTGTTCCGCAAGTTCAATAAACACTGCCGGGGGTATGGAGACGTTGCCGAGGTGGGACGGCAGGTTCAGGCCCTTGCGTTGCTTGTACAGGCGAAAGAGGGAGCTGAGGGTGGGGAGGGGAATAAACTGGTTGTCGACGGGGATTGTATGGTTCTTGAAGAGCACAAGGAAGAAATCAGGGCGGGATACGATATTCTGCAATCCCTACAATCCTCCAAATTCGATCAGATCCATCTGACTCTTGCCTACCATGCCTATGCCCTTGGGGATCCATCGCTGTGTGTCGCGCATCTGGAGAGCGTGCCCGAACTGTTGCAATTCCAGAATCACATTCCAAATTCCGGATCGACGAAGAGCAGCGCACAAGGTCTTCTGACGCCTTCTGTAAATTATGCTCATTCTACCACCAGTTTTTCGGGGAGTTTTTCTTCAGTAGTTGACACCACTCCTGTGGAGATCCGCGATGGACGTGCATGGGCAATGGCAGAAACGGTGCGATCGGTCTGTTTGAAAGGTTCGTCATTTGCATTGAATCTGATTTTTTCTCTAATTTAATTTAATTTATTTCCAGGGATGTCGCTGGAGTTGCTGCACCCTTCCGATCCCCACATCGCCCTCGATACCTACCGCACAATACTGCCCTTCTTTGCGTCAATCCAATCCGAACTTGGTATCAATGTCGTCCCTCCTTGCTCAGCCAACAGCTCCCCATCTACGACTTCAACCTTTTCAAGCGCCACATCGTCTCGCCCCGAAACACAACATCATCACTATCCACACCTATGCCATTCCATTGTACAGTTGCCCACGCTCGCTCAAGCCGGGGGAAAACCAGACTTGAGTTTGTTCCTTCCCCTCAAAGAGCTATGGCGCTGGATCGAAAGATTGCTTTGGCGTGCCGTCGTTCTTACCGCACAAGTGTGTGATATCAGAATCGACGAGGTCCCACCATCGGCCGGCGTGAATGGTTCTCAGCCAGGTACATCACGGCCGCCCGTGTCTCTTTGGACGTATCTTGCGTACTACGCGGCCAGTAGCGTGTATTGGCCTCCGACGTTCCGATCAATGCATCGTACGACGGTGGGAATGATTCATCTACGCGCGTTCGTTCTGCGTTACGGGCCAGTAGGGGGTTCCCATCTACTTTCATCAACCAATACATCTCTTCCTCCGACCCCTACAAACGCCAAACCCTCACAATCAAGGCCATCCACTGCTACCAGTACTACATCAACAGCATCCTCCTCCTCGACGCCACGCCGCCCTCCGTGGATAGCGGAAGCGCTTTTTATCATCAACAGTCAACGTGCCATTTTGACTGCAAGCACAAAATTCCCTCGTGCGGGTGAGAGGAACATACCCGTGGAAGAGTTTGCGGAGCTGGTTGTGAGGGTATGGGAGGTGTGGGTTGGGTGGTCTGTTGGGTTTGGGTTTGCCTATGGCACTGCGCGCGCGAAAGGGAGCGCGTCAGAGCCGGGCTGTGTCGACCCGAAATGGGTCATTGATGTATGTCTGGTTTACCTTGTCGGCGCTCATACAGATTCTGATCATCTTTCTTTATGGATTCGGTAGATCCTGACTTGGTCGCAAACGCTTACGTTCCATTCGTCACTTGTGTTGCGACATTTGACACGGCTGCAATACCTCTCATCGGAAACGCCAGCGAGTAAGATGCTGGGTAAACGCACCTTACGCTTGTACATCCAAGTTGTCTCCAAGGCATACGAAGCAGCCAAAGAAGGTGTAGGCGAAGATATGGATAGCGATGCTGCATGGGTCGAGACGCTTGTCTTTGGTGCTCGGATGCTGTGTGTGGGTGTGGGTGAGCAAGGACGGGTGGATGAACAGACGGATGGTGGGGAAGCCCTTGCAGATTTGCAAGAAGCTCAAAGTGTCTTGGAGAAGGCCCGTACGAGATTGGATCTTGAAGATCGTCGGTTGGTGGCAGAGGTATTTTTGGCGGAAGGCGTTGTCTGGGGGTTATGCGGTGCTTTGGGTGGGGGTCGCTTTTATGCATTGTTCGTGGCTGTCATAAGCTGACTGGATAATATGGACAGGCCAGGATTCCCTAACCCGACCGGCGCACTTGAGGAAGGCGCACGAATGTCTCGTCCGCTCGATTCAGGCCAACCCGACCCCGAGCGCTTATTATCATCTTGCTCTGTCGTTTGCGCGCCGAATACCTCCCGATTCCGAGTCCGGTCCCGGTACCGCCGCATCGTCCTCCGAGTCTGCAGGCAAGAGCACGCAGACAAATGATCCGTACACGCACATGTACTCGCTGAAACGGGCCCTGGAATGCGCTGGTTCTGCTGTTGAAGGGGCTCCGCGGGATGTACGGTGCTGGCATCTTCTCGGTCTTTTGTTAAGTGGGAAAGAGGAATGGGCTGGTGCAAAGGAGGTGCTCGAGCGTGGTGCAGCTTTAGATCTGGTTCATCCTGAAGGGGACGAAGGGGACGCTGGGGACGAGGGAGAAAAGGAAGAAGAAGACAAGGCGGAGGAATCGAGCGGCAGTGAGGACGACGAAGGGAGTGAAGAGGCGGATACAGTCATGCAGTCCACGCTTACCCTTCAAGTTCCCAATGGTCTGCCGCCCGTGCGGGTCGCCGACTACGCCCTCAACAAAAGCAGGAAACCCAACGACATCGGCACACTCGGCAATGCTACTGGAAATGGCAATTCAAGCCCGATTGGGAATACGCCACATCGCAACTTCGCTCAGCCGCTGCTCGCTCTTCCCCCCAACGCCGAGTACTTGCCGTCGGCAACGGATCTTCCTGTTTGTTATTCCTCACCTTCAATCGCGACTAGTCCCTCTGGCTCACCCACTTCCATCGAAACGCCCGCCACAAAACAATATGCGCTGACATATGACGATTACCCGCCTACGTCCGTGCAGCAGTTCGAGCGTCACCTTCAGATTCGCATGTCGCAGGTGGCACTTTCTGAAGTTGTGGATGGTCCTGAAGGTGCAGAGGAAGGTTGGCTCCAGGTCTTTGCATGGATCGCTGAGAAGAATAAGGAACGCGAAAAGGGAAGCGTTATTGCTACCCCCACGACTGCGACTGCTACGAGCGTACCTACACCCTCTCAGTCGTCGCATGCACATTCCCAGGCGCTAAGAAAGCCTTCCAAGACGCGATTGCACCATCATGCGAATGCGAATGCGAGCGCGGAGCAGGTTCCTGGAGCACGAGACGTATATGACGAGAAGGCTACGGCACCCTCTTTGCATAATTCGATTCCGATAGGAATTAAAATCTATCCTGCGACCCCTGAGATAGAGGTCAACCACGCAGACGGGGAAGCCGGTGGACGACGCGAGAAGGAAGCGATAATACGAATGTCTCTTTCTGAGGAAAGGAGAACCATTGACTCCATCGGCGCTGTTGGTGTGGGCGAACGAGATATTGAAAAAGAGGCAGAGAAGGAGAGGGAGAGGGAGTTGGGGACGAGCCGTGGGCTCGAACATGGGTATTTCAGGGAGAAGGAGAAGGAGAAGGAGAAGAAGACGTCCAGCGAATCGAAGCATAAACGTCGTTCATCTTCTATGGAACGTGAACGTATAGGAGGCACGGACGCGTCAAAGTCGAAGAAGGTGCAACAAATACTGAAGGATCGTGTTCATAAGGGGCGTGCTGGCATTACGACTGTATCGCGAAAGATTGGACACAGGGTTTCGCGGAATAGTGGGGGGCTGAGGAGGTCGAATTCTACGCCTGGTAAATATTTGTTTTTTTTAGCCTTGTGCAGGGCTTTTTTATTCGTTTACCAAGCTCATACTCTGACGTTAGACTTCCATGCTGTCCTTCACCCAACATCATACCAAGCCTCTTCTATACATTCTCGCAGACGGTTGAGCTCCATCGTTCATTCCGCAGATCGTACACCCACAGATTCGCCGCCCCCTCCTCCATTGTCTTCTCACGACGTTGCGTCGACTATACACACTGACAATACCTACAATACTGCCAACGCCAGCAATGCGAGTAACGCCAATTCCGGGTCTCGAACGCTCCTCAGTCCGAGAGAAAACCGGTTGATGAGCACTCTGTGGTTGATGTCAGCAGCGACTTTCCGGAGGTTGGGGAAGATTGAGCAGGCGAAGGGTTCGATACAAGAGGCTGAAGTCAGGGATGAAGGAAATCCGGGTGTATGGGTTCAGGTGGGCAACATTTCCCTCGTCCCGGGTTGGTGCTTTGACAACGCTAACTATCGTTGAACAGCTTGGCTTGTACTACATCTCTTTGCGACTTTACCAACACGCCGTCGATACCCTTCAAAAAGCCCGATTCATCTCACCTGACGACGTCGCGGCTACCGTGCACTTGTCGCGGTTATACCTCGATCCGGAGGCTACGGCCAAATTCCACTCATCTTCCTCTCTTGACTCGAGTCTACATCGTGGGACCGCCGCTGACAATACCCGATCGTCGATGCATTCGTATTCGACAACGTCGCCCTCATCGTCGATGTCGTCCCCTGATGTCGACCTCGCTGCGGGGATGCTGGGACACTTGACCAAGGGGCGTGGGTGGGATGTACCGGAGGCGTGGTATTATCTAGCGAGAGCCTATGGGATGCAGGGGCGGAAGGACCGGGAACGGGAGACTTTGAAGATTGCCCTGGAGTTTGCAGAGGGGAGAGGGGTCAGGGCGCTTGGAGATGCGTTGGGGTGGTGTTTGTGAATCTGGAATACATTACATATTGCTGTGCATGCATCCATTTATCTTTTTTTTTGTTATGATTTTTAGGGGGAATCACGGGGATGAAGGAGGTGATGGACGTGATCATGGACTTTTTGCTAAATTTTTTGGTTTAGATATGTTGTGATACCTTCGTTAGTCTTTTTTCTTCTTTGTCTATCGGACTTTTTTTTGATGTCTACTCGATGCTGAAAATGTGAGGGGACTCGCTAAGAAATCCCTGCAAAAATGGAAACTGCTGTAACCGTCAAGCTCCTATCGTAAGTGAGATGTTTTTGAAACGCTATAAGATGTCTGTTCTGTGCTTCACGATACCCTTTCATCGTCCGATTCATCCTTGAGCAATACTCCAATCGCTATTTCAACCGCTAGGAATATTCGGCACTGAAATTCACTTGGTAGATGTTGACGCCGTTGTAAACGTAGCCCAATCCCTTCTACCCACGATGGACGACCCCTCGACACACCGCCTGGCGGATCATCTAGGAAGCCTATACATAGCTGGAAACCCAAATTGCGACTCCTTCGATGTCGGTCTATCGTCCCTTTGCGAGTCACCGAGTACGCCCATCCAAATCAAGCGCCCGTCGTCCCCACCTGTACGCAGTCAACTCCGACAGGAGAAGGGTGCCCGTATGACAGAGTAAGTAAATGCTCTTGATTCTACCAGTGAACTCCATCAATAATGTTTTCACGTAAAAAGCCGGTTGGGAATTCTTGAACTGGAAGTCAAGGGCCTTGGACAAGTAGTTAAGACAATCTGCGAAGAACTCCTTCGGGAACGCACAGAACGCCTCCAGGGACGCGCAGAACGCCTCGAAGAATAGTCGCCTTGGTTCTCCAGGCTTGATAATTGGGCATCGTTATGAACTAATTCCTTTATCATCAGGATACAACGACCTGATAGTTCTGCAGCTGAGCATCAACGAGAGGGAGATCCTTCGGTTAATAGGGGTGCCGTACAGTGCATTAATATTCTTCCACTTACGCATGGCAAACCACTGACTAGCAACTTCACTTCTAGTTACCAAACTCCTCAACCCTCCTATAAACCTCGATGCTAACAGCCTGAGATGGGTAGATTATGCACTCTGCAAGCTGTCGAGTAAACAGCGTCGGGCGGCTACCGCTCTCCTTCCCATTCTCCGGTCTTTCAAGGACGGTCCATCTGGACACAACGCACTCCAACTTCGGTCCCCCTCCACCGAGGATGCCGTATGTTGCGTTGAAGAATCCGAAGCTCTCGATATCAATACAAAATCAACTCTCGACGCTTCCCTCAGAGGTGGTTTAGCGACCGTAGATGGTAATGACCTATTTCTGTGTTCAAGTGGCGGGGAGACACAGGTGGAAACCTTGGAGCGAGAAATTCGTGGCCTAGAGACGCAGATTACAGGCTTGAGGTAGTATATATTATACTGTTTTATTGTGGGGAAGCGACCGCCGGGAACGGTTGTGCACTCTGCAGGTAGGTAATGGAGTACAGACATGCCTGCTCCAACGCGAAAATTCCCATGGAACTTGACGGCACCCGTTCACCTAGGATACCTCTGTATAGAAAAGAACCCAGACCCTTACTCATAGGACGTTGGACCATTATTGAGTCCCATGTGTAACGCCCACCAATAGCCGCCCGTCATCTCCTCGTGAATGTGATCGACTTCGAAAGGAAATGGGAACAAATATATAGTATAAGCATTCATATCCATCTGTGAACTTCTGGCCGCCCTCGAAAAAACTTGGGAGGTACTTAGTGTAGTGTCGTATTGTGGGGAAGCCACCGTCAGGAGTGCTCAAGTGTATTACATACATGTGTATGGAATCGGAAAGTTGTACAGAAACAGATTTAGTTACGTTTAATCAGGACCTTTAAACCATCATCATCGCTATATCTGCGCAGCACAGATTCACGCCACTTCTCCCAAGAGTTGAAAGGTGCATCACGTCCAAAGGTCGCATTCAAAAGACCCATAAAGTGCGTGGGTAAAGGTTCAGGATCGTCTACATCGCCGAATCCCACACAAAAGGCCAGGCGATGTGCAATACGCCCTTGAGTAATGGCTGACGCCAGTGAATCCTCCCCCCTTTCTGTGAAAATGGAGGCAAATTCCAACTCTCCCCGGGTCAAATCATTGGACCCGCTATAATAGTCAATTACATCCAGAAGATAGAGAGGCGAAGAAAAGGCCTCAGACAGGGTGGCGGTCTGAGCCCATTCCCAGTCGATGACACCAACGATGTTGAAAGCATTGTCGACAAGAATGTGATCGCCTTTATCATCCATGTGTTTGAGAAAGAATTTCCCCTCATCGTCCTTGGTGATAACGTCGATCATGTCGTCTAGAATGAACCGATGGACAAGGTACGCATCGATTGCGTTACGAGTGTAACTTTCTCCTCGAAGAATGAGCTGGATTTGATGCGTTATCAATGACCTCCAATACTCCGAAGTTGAGTTGAATGGGCCCAAGAGACGTAGACGCCCTTCCTGATCTGCATCTATCGTGCAGTTCTTCAGGACAGGTCCAATGGAAAGGTCTCCTGGACTCGTCAAGCAGCCTATCTCGGAGAAAGGATGTTGTTTGAGAGAGATGAAGATGTCTGCCAATTGGTTTAAAACACGCTTTCGATCGTCTTCGCCCAAAACGTGGTCCGACAAGGGTAAGCCGTCCAGTTTATCGATTAGGATATAGCCAACTCCTATGGAATTCGAAGGAGAATCGTGGAAAGCGTAATCATGTACCTTTGGAACGGGAATGGAAGTATGAGAAGAGAGGAAGTGATAGGTTGCTACTTCACTCTCGATCAACTGGTTCTGGTGCGCGAGAGGGGTGGAGGTGACGTTGCGCCGGCGAATACGGCATAACCAAGTAACTCCGTCAACGAAGTTTATGGGGATGTGGTAGTTCATACCCCCCATCATCCGCTTCGAAGAACCATGCTTGATATCTGGAATTATGCAAGGAACCTGTCGTATAGCGGATGCGCGATCACGGAGGGCGCCCACATTGACTCGGGATAATAGGGCAGTGACTTCTTTGACAGAGGCTGCGCCAGACCTTTTTCTGTATTCAGTTTCGTTCTCCTAAGGGTAGGGGATAAGTAATCGGTTCAAAAATGACGGGGCACAGATATGATGCACCAAGTGATTGGGACAATGGTGGAAGTCCGGTTTAAGGTGATTGTTGCAAAGATGTCGTTCGCAAAGTGAACAACTGCCTCTCCTACGGACACTTGGAAGCAAGCATCCATCGACATCGCATTTGAAGAGAGTCATAATTGAGAAGACGAGGGCGGGATGAAGGCAAAGTTAAATAAGGCGTACCGGTAAATATTCACATCTCCGTGTCTATATTGGGATTCACAGGCCTCTTACGGCCTTAGTTGAAGCCACGAGCCCATCGAAAATTGCGGTGTGCAACACGTTTGGCCCACACTGTAAGCCCAAGCCTAGATGAAGCTTGATCACAGGTTTGAGGTGCCTGTTGGCCTGTGGGTCAAACGCGGCCCTGTGCAGTGTGCTGTTTTCGTGATTGGCTCGGATATTTCCAAGTCGTGCAGCGACTCACGCTGAAAATGTGTGAAGTCGATATCGTGCACCAGCGGCGCCAGAGGATATCGGCCACTGCTATTCCATGACGGTGGTGCCCAATAGCGCCCCGACAAAGGCAAGACAGCGCCGTGGCACCCTCCTGCGCGAGAGTCAGACAGACAGTGATGGCCGGCGCGAAAACGCGAGAAAACGCCTGCACGTGTACATTCTATAATACCTCCGTCGTGACAAGCTCAAATCAGGACTATGGAGGGTGATTCCAGGATTTTTTAATCCGGTCAGAACCTCATTGAGGCAAGTGCAAGGGGTGTACCGTAAGGATTCGAATTCAAGGTTACTGATTCAGCTACATTCGATTAAGAGCTTTAAACCATCATCGTCGCCATATCTGCTTAACATTGATTCACGCCATTGATCCCAGGAGTCGAAAGGTGGATCTGGTACACAGGTTGCCTTCAAAAGTCCCATAAAGAGATCGGGTAAAGAATCAGGATCGTCCGTGTCGCCTCCGACACAATGAGCCAGGCGGTGTGCAATACGCCCTTGAGTAACAGCTGAAGCCAGTGAATCTTGCCCCTTCTGTGCGAGTATGGAGGCAAATTCCGATTCTTCGCGGCTCAATTTATTGGATCCGCCGTAATACTCTCCTACGTCCAGTAGGTAAAGAGGCGCAGAGAAGGCCTCAGACAGGGTGGTAGTCTGAGCCCATTCCCAGTCGATGACACCAACGATGTTGAAAGCATTGTCGACAAGAATGTGATCTCCTTTGTCATCCATGTGTTTGAGAAAGAATTTCCCCTGATCGTCCTTGGTGATAATATCGATTATGTTGTCTAGGATGAAGCGATGGACAAGGTACGCGTCGATTGCGTTACGAGTGTAACTTTCTCCTCGAAGAATGAGCTGGATTTGATGCTTTATAGATGACTTTCTATACTCCAAGGCAGAGTTGAAGGGGCCTAAGAGACGCAGATGCCCCTCCTGGTCTGTGTCTATCGCGCATTCCTCCAGGATAGGTCCAATGGAAAGGGATTCTGGGCTCGACAAGCACCCTATCTCGGAGAACGGATGTTGTTTGAGAGAAATAAAGATATCGGCCAATTGGTTTAAAACGTGCTTTCGATCGTCTTCGCCTAAAACGCGGTCCGACAATGGTACGCCGTCCAGTTTGTCGATTAGAATATAGCCAACTCCAATGGCATTTGAAGGAGAATCGCAGAGAGCGTAGTCGTGTACTTTTGGGACGGGAATGGAAGTACGAGAAGAGAGGAAGTGGTAGGTTGCCGCTTCACTCTCGATCAACAGGTTCTGGTGTGCGAGAGGAGTGGAGGTAACGTTGTGCCGGCGGATACGGCATAACCAGGTAACTCCGTCAACGAAGTTTATGGGGATGTGGTAGTTCATACCCCCCATCATCGACTTCGCGGAATCATACTCGATCTCTGGAATTATGCAAGGAACTTGTCGTATAGTCATTGCGCGATCACGGAGGGCGTCCACATTGACTCGAGAAATCAGAGCATTGATTTCCTTGATTGTGGCTGCGCGAGACCTTTCAAAGTATTCCTCCTCTTCCTCCTAAGTGTACGCGGTAAGTATTCGGAAAATGACGGGGAAAAAATATTACCGTCACCAGGGAATCGGGACAACGGTGGAAGTCTGGTTTAAGGTGATTTTTGCATAGATGTCGTTCGCAGAGTGTACAACTGCCTCTCCTACGAACACTTGGAAACAAGCATCCATCGACATCGCATTTGAAGAGAGTCATAATTGGGCGGAATATTCAAAACGAGAGAGGGATGATTCGAGTCTGAATGAAGGACGATATAAGTTCGACAACGCTACCGCCGCACGTGGACATTACCCACAACGCGGTACCTGTATGTCAAACTGTTTTTTGTGATGGGCCGGGGTCATAAGAGCATTGTGGGCAACCCAATCGCAGCTAATTCATTCGCTGTTTGTGGTCCCTTTCAAGATCCAGACAGTCCGTGGCAACCCCCGACCCGTCGACGATGGCACAATTTAAAGTCAGCGCAGTATTCTTTTCGTTACCTTTGAATTTGTCACTGACCTATGCATTTCAGTAACAAAAATTGTATCCCCTGCAGATCCCCCGCTGGGAATTTTGTGGTTCAGCTCGGATCAGCTCGGGTTGAGTGGATTCGTACACTTGGTACTTACTTGCTTTTTGAGTCGGACTGAAAATTGCGTCCAACCTGCGTTTTCTTTCCGACCTCCGGGAGGTCGAAACCAAGTCGAGTCGTCGACATCTGAAAGTACTGTACTAAATCGTTCAATTCGTCAGTCACGGGTCACAGGCCTTCCCAAATCGACGAAATGTCACAGGTGTTCATGGTCACAGGACCACTTGACGAATTCATTTACTGAAAAAAATTCGCAACTTGAAAAATGCTCTCGGGGGGAAGCAAAAATCGCAAAAATTTCGCTTTATTTGACGAAATTTTTCTTTCGTCACAGCCTCAGATCCAATGTGCCGAAACCAAAATTTCGTCAAGGTCGTCACAGGTCACAGCACCTGCCGAACTGAACGATTTAGTACAGACCCTTTCTTTTGCTTAGTCATAATTGCGCTCCTTTCTTTCTACCAATGCGGGACTCAGGATAATACTGTTATCTGACCCAATCCATTATCCAATGCGCTCCAAAGCTCGCTGTGGCGAGAGGGCTCAAGGGTCTGGTGGCGTTGGCAGCGCGCCTAGTATGGCCCGTCCGGTGTCTGCTCCTGGCAAAGAACCGCGTGAGTTGCGGACAGCGCGTGTTTTCATTCAAGTTCGAACACCACGTTTACGTTCTATTTTTCGCATTCCTGCAGCGGCGTAATATAGCCCATTGTCGGGTCTTCGTCCTGTCTTCTTTCTTACTTCTCGGAACCGATTCTGAAGTACATTAAATCATGTCATTCGAAAGCTCCCTACACTTCTATGGCTTGACATCTCTGTTCGCTTTTGTTGCCGATTCATGGTATAAACCGCCTGGTTGAGGCATGGCTCAGTTGCTGATCTACATCGGTTCAGTCTCCTCGTTTTTGCGCCACGCACTTCTTGTGATAAGACATGGATCACGACGGTTTTCAACCACTCGCATACGCTCCACCCCAGCGTTCTGAGGGTTCGGCAGCACCAGCGCTGGCGACCGCCACGCAATTCGAGCAACGACTAGGAGCATCTGTGGCTTCAGAACTCGGGAGCAAGAAATCGGAGTCGACTTTCCCCAATCCCGGAACAAGATCGTTTTCCAGTCGCGATGACCGGGAAGGTTCACCCCACTCAATCCATCCTTTGCCTCCAATACCACAGGATATCATTCCAATCGGAAGTGGGGCTGCGCATCCTGATCCCAGAGCAAGACCGTTGTCGGTCGGACAGGAAAATGGACTCGGTAGGGTTGTCCCGCGGGAGGAGAATTCCGAGAAGGTGAGTAACATCTATCGAGGAGTCGTTTATACGCCGTACAAAGCTCTTGTCAGACGGTTCGTGAAAGAACGGTCGGGGAGCGTCTCGATCCTACCCTCCAAACTGCCATCCTCGAAAAAGACAAATACGCTTTCAAGGCAAGAATAACAGGATACGCGCTCAATGTCGCTATTGGGCTCCAAATTCTCCTCGGTACACTCACGACTGGTCTGGCGGTGGTGGTGAGTGGTCACAGGGTGAGTTTCTATCAGCTGAACTGCAAGTTTAGTTTTCCTGAAGTGCTGACAAGTTTTAAGGCGCAAGTATCGACGGCTGTCTTGGGTGGGTTCGCTTACCGGTGTCGTACTGCCATTTTTTTTATGTATATCCGGGTATTAGGAGGATTTTCGACACTCGTGGCGTCCTTCCTCGCTCGCGCGCGGGGATCGAACGAGCCCGAACTATCAATAACACGAGTGAAAGACTTGGAGCAGTTTATTCGTGAATGCCAAGCTTTCAAGATGGACCATGGACACGTCTTTGGGCACAAATACGACAACGAGCTAAATCGCTTTCGCGATCGTTTCGAGGAGCTACTTGGTAATTCGAATGGGTATGTAGCCTCCCTTGTCCAGAAGTTTCGTCACTTCCTGACCACTCCCTCAGAGAGCGGAAGCTCTCCCCGCCTGTGTGAGCCCTTTCCCGGCAGCTGCAAATACGCTGTCGAGGGGCTAGTTCTAAATTATTCATAATCATTGCGAACACCGGAACGGGCCCTCAGGCTGGTCGTCTCCAGCAGTACTGTTCAATTTGACCTGCATATGTAGTACGGCATTCGAGGAAAACCTTTCTCTCATTCACTGCGACCACAGACTATATATCAGTCTATGCCTGGTGACCCAGGTACATAAGGAGCTGCATATCCTTTGGACATAATGAATCGAAAGCTTTCAATAATCAATAACTGTAACTACTCACAATGCGTTCCGAATATCATCATCATCGGTCATCGCAGGCGGTCTCCAGGTTGCTATACTCGAGAGAGACGAATACGCTTTCAAGTGGTCAGCGCTCTTCCGGTCAACCGGTCAGGTCCAGGGTAGGTTAGGCAATGTGATCTGAGAGACGACTAAGTACCTTGCCCAAATAAATCAATCAGTGAAAAAGAGACTAGGACTCGTAAAAATGTGATAACCCATTGGTGGACCCGAAGAAAGAAGAACAGAGTGAGCAGGCTCAAGTTCGGCTGATCATCACGGTGTTGAATGATATTCGGGAGTCGGGGACATGGGCCGGCCCGGTCAAGTACTTGGCGATATCAGCTTTCGATACCAACCAAGCCATAACCACTGCGCTGCGACCTGGGCTTGAAGAACTTGGTCGTAAACCGTTGAAGCTGTTGAAGCTCTGAAGTCCGAAGCAGTTTCATACTTATGTGCACTGTGAGCCACCGCCATTTCTGTACTAAGGCCCTGCGCTTGCGGCATTGCCACAAGTTGGCACAGTTTATCAGGCCAGCCAGATCGATTGGTCTTCTTATTCTTAACCTTCTTTCTTACTGAGGAATGTACTTATTCTAGATCTTAACTATCAACCGCCATTTCCATGTCATTCCTAGTCTCCCTGCACAATTCTATCGCTTGATATGTCCGATCGCCCAACTTTCCACTTGCCATATAAACCGCCCGGCAGAGGCATGGCCTGACTGGCTGATCGACACACACCTGTTCTGCCTCCTTGCTTTCCTGCCTCGCACGCGTTTGCTGATAAGACCATGGACCACGATGGCTTTCAAGGAAACGCCCAACGCCAACTTCTCGAACACTCTCAAAGCCAGAACTCGGCACCACCTCTGGCGACTTCCACGCAGTTCGACTCGCAACGAACAGGCGCGCCATCATTGGGCGCAGGGTCGATTTCGCATAATCCTCTCACGTTGTCGTTTTCCAGTCGCGGCGAAGATGAAGAAGGTTCAGCTCATTCGATCCACCCTTTACCGCCGTTGCCGCCGCTGCCTGTCGCTTCCATTGAAAATCAGGCCGCGCAGCATCCTGATCGCAGGGCGAGGCCATTGAGCGTCCTTCGAACGTCGGTTGGACCGCAGAATAGACTTGATTGGATTATTCCGCTAGAAGGGAATGCCGAGAAGGTGAGTGAGCAGAACGTTTCTGACTGATGACATTTGTGGACATCGTTCAAACTTATTTGACAGATAGCCCGTGAAAGAACGGTCGGGGAACGCCTCGATCCTACGCTCCTAACTGCCATTATCGAGAAGGACAAATACGCTTTCAAGGCGAGGCTAACAGCATACACGCTCAATTTCGCTATTGGTCTGCAAATTATCTTTGGTACTCTTACAACTGGTTTGGCGGTGGTGGTCAGTGGTCATCAGGTGGGTTTGTCAGGTGGTAGCGCTCGGAGGTTTCGTTTAATCACTTCCAACAAATTTACAGGCCCAAGTATCGACTGCTGTCTTAGGCGGGTTTGCTTATCATTGTCCCTACACGCCTTTTTTGATGCTTTGTTATCTCAGGAGGGTTTTCGACGCTCGTCGCTTCCTTCCTTGCTCGAGCGCGGGGATCGAACGAACCCGAACTATCGATAACGCGAGTGAAAGATCTAGAACAATTTATCCGCGAATGTCAAGCTTTCAAGATGGACTACGGGCACTTCCATGGAGATAAATACGACGATGAATTGATCGGCTTTCGGAATCGTTTTGAGGAGTTACTTGGGAATGCGAACGGGTGCGTACGCCCATTTCCCCCGTAACCTCTACTGATAATAATGTGCCGATTACTGTTACAGAGAGCGGAAGCTCTCCCCACCTGTATAATTTCAGCATGGTTTTCCATCCGCACCCCGCAATCACATCGTCGAAAAAGCTATTCCTAAATTATTCACGCTCATTTTTTTATCCCACCAGAAGCAAACCACAAGGGGTGTGCACCCAGATCAGTTCTGTATTGTAGTTATCAGTACTCTATAAGCTATTTTTATTTAATATCTATGCAACAACCACGCGACTCGTATTTAGTGCTCATCTTGAACCGAGGATTGAAAATCAAGTCGTGTATGTATGTGTTAACCTTCAGCCCTGCGGAAGTTGTAGGGACTTCGAATTACATTGCGATTTTCGCAAAAGCGACAGGATCACGTGCTCTATTTTCCCATCAGCCAATGAATGTTGTCGATTTTGAACCATCCATATCAACCGCGCACCCCGCGCTTTGTATCCTCCCTCCCACCTCTTTTGACATTTACCATCCAAATATTCACCGTGTAGTGGGGTTGCTGAAAAGCCACCAAAAATCCACCGGAAACCATGAAGAACAAGAACAAGCAAACCAAATTCCCAGTCGTGAGTATTCAGTCTCTTGGCGAGACGAAAAAACGGAACATTGATTTATTTCTGGCTTTTTCTTTCTTTCTTTCTTTCTTTCTTATCTACGCTCCTCAACGACGTCCGGACTTGGTTGATGTACACACTCGGAATGCATAGGCGCGGATAAAGAAGATCATGCAGAAGGATGAAGAGGTTGGCAAAGTGGCACAGGCGACGCCGATCGTGATTTGTATGTTGATTGACCCGTATAATTTTTTAATTTCGCTTCACTGATCATTATGTTGATTTACCGTTCCCATTATTTTCATTTATTTTATCGCAGCAAAAGCCCTGGAACTCTTTTTGGGACTCATTATCGAGCAGGCGCATGCCGTAACGGCGAATAGAGGCGCGAAGAAGGTGGAGGCGTATCACTTGTGCGTTTCAAAGCGCTGTCGCGTGTCCCCCCCCACTTTTTTTTCTCTCTTTCTGTTCTGACTTCTCCAACCCTCTTCTTCTTCTTCTATCGTTCCTTGTGCGTTCAATCAGGAAACACGCCGTTGAAACCACCGAGACACTCGACTTCCTCAAAGAACTCGTTCAGGATATCCCTGATCCGTCGGCGGGTGGCACGATCGATTTGGAGGCCGAGATTGAGAGCAAGAAGAAACGAGGAAAGGGGAAACGTGCGCCTGCAGATCCGAATGCGCCCAAAAGGCGGAGGAAGAAGAAGGGCGATGTCGATCCCAATCTCATGGTCTTCGACGAACCCCCTCCGACCACTGGTAGCTCGGGACGGATGAGCGTTATCAAGTCGCCCCCGGAGGAGCAAGAGGATGATGCGGAGATGCAAGACGATCCGGATGAATATGACGAAGAGGAGGAACCGCGACCGGCTGCGGGTGGTTCGTCATCTTATCGACCCAGGAGCCCGAGCGAAGAGGATGACTGGCAGGGGAATAAACCTTTCATGCCCGGACGAAAGTAAATACCCTATCATTTTCAAGATAATGTTTTTTGTGTGTAATTTAGTTGGGTTTCGAATCTTCGAAGTGTAGCAATTTTTTGTATCCAAGTTGGTGGAGATTTATTCGGTGAAAATATTATTATCAGCAGCATCAGGTAATCGATGGGAGTGGATCAGATGAGTTCAACCTCTCCTCTGGCCACGAGCTGTGCTACGATGGAATAGGGCATCAACGAGATGTGGCCTTTCTCCATGTCGAGTTTGGTGCCGCTAGAAGCACCGGGCAGTCAATGAATGACTATCCTGGAGATGGAGGGAAAAGAGCAAGACGAACTCTGGAAGGGTAATCCTGGGACATTTCGTGAGAGCATGAACAAAGACTGGCCGTGAGATATCTGGCTCTGTAACTAAAAGACTATTAGCACTACCTAAACGGCGGAGAAAGACCATGGACTAACTCATGGGAGGCACAAATAGTGGTGTATCATCAAGGTGAGATTGCTTTTCTGGCAGACTCTGTAATACTGAGAGATAGAAATGTTGGTCGGTTATTTTGGCATGCCTGCAGATATTCAATATTAGGGCCAGCAGGAGAAAGAGATTCGATTTATTTACCGACTTGCATGGTCCCGCTCCGCCGCAGTTAAACGTGTTTGTATCTCGGCGTTGGTGGTTATGAAACGAGCATATCGTTCGATCTAAGTGAACGAAACAATAAGCATTCAAAAAAAGCGCGTATGGGTTCAAAGTATACCTTGAATAACCGTGTCCGGACGTATGACCTGACAATAAACTTTACGCGTTCAACCTCAGTCTGCACGAGCATAATCCGGATATGTTCTTCCTCTGATGTCGAAGGGTCTCCACGTAGCAGCTGTACAGCTTCTGACTAGCCAAAACGCACGATCACGCAAGTGATCCAATCAGTTTTTGCATGCCTTTTGTTAAGAAAGCAGACGAGCCCACCTGGCGCCTGAGGTGATCAAGCAAATTTGTCAAGAGATCTTCCTGAGCTGGGAGGATATCAGGCGCATGTCGTTCGTTCATCCAATGTCGTGTAAGTTGCTCGAGAGGTGTGCCAAAGGGTTCTTCGTCGTCGAACACCATAGTCGTAGTAGCCGGTGCCATTGGGACATCGTTGAATACGTCCGCGTCGGCGTCGTCGTCGGGAATGGGTTGCGGGGCGGCCGATCGAGAAGGTCCTGGTTCAGGAACATAACGACCTGACTTGACGAGCTCGTATTCGGTGTCCCAGTCCATTGTAGGAGAATGAAAGAAACGTTACATGAGTGATTGTGTGTCACAGGTTCCTTGCACCCCAACCCTCATGTTCGAGAACCATGATCTCCAATTTGACCAAATGACGCGAACTGAGGCAATGACCATTCACTTTTCCGCTGGTTATCATCCAATTGTCGTCGGCGACATCCTTGGTCCCATCTCCAGAACGTCAGTATAGAATCCTGCACAAGCTAGGTTGGGGCGCATACTCGACTATATGGTTGGCGCAGAAGAGGTTTTCAAGCCAAACCTGCGTTTCAGTAAAGGTCACAATGGCTGACGATGGTATCGACCCCTTGAAGGAAGCGGCTATCCTTGCGAAGGCCCAAACCAAGGACGAAGCTCATGTCCCGACTCTGTTGCAATCTTTCGCTTTGCAAGGCCCCAACGGCACTTATGGCGTTCTGGTGACAGATATCATCATTATCCTCTCCATGGTTCTAATGCTATGGCATAAAGGCAAGCCGGGATCCTTGTGGTGCACAAATACCGCCCATGCCGTCGCGTTGGCTTTAGCAAACCTACATGCAACCAGGATTGTTCACGGAGGTACGCTGTTTTCTTTCTTTTGTAAGGGATTCTTCTCATCTACCTCTAGACCTGCCCATCGGAAACTTAGGCTTTGCTTTCCCGCAGATCGCTGATTAGGACACGTACAGAGTCATTCTAGATCTCAGCGAACATGGCATGACAATTGTTTTACCTATCTCTATTGCCAATCAAACCCCGTCGTTCCCAGCATATGTCCTCATTCCATGTAAGCTTGCAGAGTATTATGACAGAAGCGCTCGCAGGCCTCCCCACAGACGAAAATAATGGATTTCGGCGCTGGTGGGCCATTTTCTTTTTGCGCATACCGCATTTTGATCATTTCCCTTAAAAATAACAGCCTATGAACCGGGGACACACCCTCCCGGTATCCAATGCTCACTTGCTCCAGATATCGTTTTCGCACGAACTGTCCGTGAGATCGACAACCCTACCGCTAAGCCTCCGGCTGAAGTCTGGGCGCTTGGCGCCGCTGTGTGTTCACGTTCCGTTTCCGTTCAAATGCCGATGCTGACCGTCGATGTTTGATCTACGCGATTTTTGCCGATAGGAGTGAACTTTGTCACTGGTGCAGCGCGTCCCATCCTCCTCATGAAACGGTTTTCATGGCCGGCTCACTGCCGCCCGAGTGACAGGATTGGAAGCGGCCTTTCAGTTTATGTTGCCAATGGGGGCAATTGATGCTGGGCCGGGGAGCCGCTTACGAATTAAAAGACTCCCATATTACGGGTGCCAGAGAAAGACTGTTCAAGAACGGCGACGTACAGCTGCCTATCTGAGAGGTTGGACCTTATTATCTGGGGACGCTCAAGGAGAGTCAGAGTGGACGTCGCGTGGCAGGAGTAAAGACCCGGGTAGACGTACGTATGAATAAGTCGTCGTCAAGTGCAAATAAAAAAAAGACTACGAACGTTGCTAGTCTGACTACGGGAACTACGCTGGTGGATTCAAGGTGTAGTCGAGTTGTCGGTCTTATTCGTTTTGTTGCTCTTGATTGAATTCTAGTCTTTAGATTCGTCTTTGGTCGTCATTTGAAATTCGGTACCCACGGATTGTTGCTTGCAATATTCTGTGAAGGATATCCTGTGCCAATGTGGCCTCGTCGCGTTTGTGGCTGCCCTAAAGTAGTCACATGATTTCTCTTCCAGCGAAAACTGCGCTCCAAAAATTCAACTTTTACTTCCACCATCTGCAACTTTTTGTGCTTGTACCATTCTAATCCACACTGCAGACCCTATTTTCCAATTTTATCGATGGACTCAAACCCCCAGGCCTGGAAATCGCTATTAATGACCAGCCACCCTTCAATCTTTGACTTGGGCTAATGAATGCTAATAGTACACTTTGGAACGAGCCCAAAATAATCAACTTATATTCCGCTCTGTCCACGGACAAGATGGAATTTACTCCTATTGCGCATTGCTCCCTCCCAGGCTATAAGTTCCTTTGCTACCAACAGAAACAAGCGCCGCCTCTTCCCCTCCGTCGACCCCACGGTTGTTGCGTTACCCACCGGGGGCTAACGTGGCTTATCACCAGGCTCGGGTGGCTGGTCTATGTTTATTGCTGTCGTCCGCGATCTTTCTCTGGACCTGACTCTCGAATCCGACGCGCGGACGATTTTGATTATCGTTGGAATTGCCGTCGGGGTTCTCTTGTTCACTACAGCGGCCATCCTCCAGACAGAACGCTTTCGAAAACTTGGACGCTACATCTTTGGTGTTCCGAAGCCAATTTCAAACCAAGCTGAGTTCGAAGTACGGATTTTCATTCCCACTTGTCACCACCGCCTGCCTTCTCACATCCGCTTTTTCTTCACTCTTTTGGCTAGGAGCCCAAAGAGACCACAGCAATTGAAGACAGTCCAACGATGTTACAGTCCCGCCCCATTCCTCACCCACGACGCGAGCAACCCAGCACTCAAAGACCGAATCAAGCGCGACGGATAACCGCTTTCTTCGCCTCCATCCGCAAGAACGCGTCTGTCCCCTCTCGCCCAGTAGGTCTCTACCAGGGTGGGAACGGCCTGTATCATCCACCTCCACACGACGGTCGCCCTGCCTATGTCAGCCACCCGCACTCCCATAGGACGCTACCCCCTGCCAACTCTGTGTCTCCTCACATCATTGGCTGGACTCGAGTGGCTGACTCCGTCGTCGGACCCCATCCCAACGCACAACCGCTCAGCTCGCGCATCGCCACTCAAGCCGAGATAAACATGATTTCCGGTCACGTCCATATTCCCTGGGCGTATAACGACGCCTCTGGGAGACCCCCACCGATCCCTGTCAAAGTCCAAAAGCCGGTCACGGCATACCAGCAGCAGTTCACCCCCACTACTAGTCCCACCGCCACTGCCAGTGCTCGAACTCCCACACCACAAGCGCCTCTCAAGGACGTCGGGAATCTGCGTGCGCAAGGTCGAGCTATTTTTGGGACTGTTAATCATGCTGCTAGAGGTTCTGCTTCGAAGGGTAAAGGCGTCCGTCAACCCCGCGGTAAAGAAAACACGCCGCCGGCTCTGTCTTCCTTCGCCACTCGTCGCGATTAGCTGTGACTCGCACCCAGTTCCTTGGGATTTCCCTGTACGCCATACGCTTGCTTGCTCATCTGGCCTTCTATTTCTAGTTGGAAGAAAGGTTTTTCCTGTTCCTTTCTCATTGGTGCCCGGACGCACTGTCGCACATGGTTGAATCTTTTTAAAATTACCTCCATTACATATCCCATTCATTTGCCTCGAACAGACGTGACCACATTCTTTTCCTTTTACTGTCCTTTCTGTATCGTTCCGAAAATCCCACCTTGTTCAAAATTGAAATACCTATTTACAGTAGTAATAATCTTTGACGGGTTCAAAAAATACGACGTAGCCACTTTCTAAAAAAATATTATCGGGGTCAGGGTTGAGCGTTGAACATTAATCGATAATCGATAATCCCTCAAGCAACCTCAAGCTCGTGTGAGCCAAGGAATTTGACGAATGGGTCATCCCTTGGCCTTATTCGTTTTAGTAAGTATTTGACCATTGTTCCCCAGCGCTATGTCATTGTTCCCGCATCATGCGCCTCCGAATAATCCATCCGAGTTGTTCCTTGCTGCCTTGCTGGGCGTAATTTTTTAAGCTTCTCGTGGTTAATGACAATGGATTTACCCCACATTGTCGCCCCCTACATTGCACACCCTGCCGAGAGCCACTCCACTTTTTTCCAGAAGTAATATAGATGGCCGAAAGTCATTTGGAGCAGCGTGTTCTCTCAGCATAGGGTTTTACATTTTTAAAAAGTGGCACGCTTATCCCTCACTGCACTCCCCCACCTCGACGCGGCCACCTCTCTTTCCTTACGAATACGAACCTCCCCACCATCCAACCCGTTTGCCAGCGTCTGACGTATAGACAGATCTAATAGCGTCATCGCCAGAAACCCCCCGCATAATCTCCCAAGGACTCGATGGAAAGTCAAGGCATATTCGAAAGCCTGTCCTTGACCCCAGTAAAACCCTCCCGTGTGACCCGTTTCTTCATTTCTACCCCTGCCTTATTCACAAAATATTCGATGAAAAAAAAAACAGATATACCCACAGAAGACTCCCTTATGGGCGACGCCCATACCCTGATCGAGGCGTCAAAGTCTTGGCCGGTGGTGGCAGGGAAAGGCCATCCGCTTGTCACGACATCGATGCAAAAATATGGCATCAGCAGTAACAAGAACAAGCCGACGACGACGGCGACGACGCAGGTTTGGAACTGCGTCGTGTCGACCCTCCAAAGCGATGAATTGTCCTTCAGCAGGGTTTGGGCGAGGTTGGGCAAAAACAAGGCTTGGAATCAGCAATTGTGAGTCTTCACGAAATCCAGTGTATAAAGGTCAAGGAGCCTCCTTATCAAGCGGAGCGCCTTTTCCCCCCTTTTTTTCTTTCGACGTTGAGCTATGTACCTGGAATCACAAGAGTGGCACGAGTCAAGTACATCTCGGAGTCGCAGTCGATCTGGACGATACTGTTCATCTACCCCCCTCCACTGTCACCGCGGGTGTACACGATATATCAAGCATCGTGGTTGCTCGAATATTCTCATAGACGGCAAGGGTGAGTTTCAACGTCCTTGGCGGGAAAAAGACTCAAATTAATATGATAACCAAAGGATTGTGATCACATTACCGATAGACCTGTCATCGAAATCTGACAAGGACCTGGCCGAAGTGGAAGAGAAGGGAGTACGGGGTCGATTTTTGTCGGTCGAACATATCCACGAGATCGACGGCGACAAGGTCGAATGGCGAAGGCTGGTGTGTGTCGATCCTGGCGGGATGATCCCAAAATGCTGGACAAAACGAAACGTTCTAAGCAGAATGGTTGAGGTATTTCTTGCGTCGATTCCTTTACTTTGAATACTTGACGGAAATTTCCCGGAATCTTGCAGGAAAATCTTTCATTCTTCGAGTGGGTGAAGAAGTTCAAGCCTGACGAAGGAAGTGCGACAGAAAGTCCAAGCGAAGGTCCACTGGGTAGCATCGGATTAAGGGTGGGAAGTAATTCAATCGATGAATTCCATTATGGGGATGAGGAGGAGGAGACAAATACAGATACAATAGTGCAGCGTAGGCGATCTAGATAGCATCATTTTCGACCAGCTTGCCACAGATAATGTACTTGTTTGAGAAGTGCTCGATCCAACCTGTAAGTTCAACGGATTAGACCGGAAACCGGAAATATAGAGGAGATGAATCAAACACACCCTTCATGTTCTCGCTGGTGGAGTGGGCAGCCACCTTCAGTGCGGATTCAGATGAGAAAGAGCAGGAAATCGACGTACATTTCGTGTTGTTTCAAATCCTCCAGTTTGTCGAGTGGCTGGTCCACGGGCGTGAGCATTTCTGGGAAAGTCATTCAGAGTTCCGTCATGGAAGGCTGATGAATAAGCGTACGCACCAAGGTCAAACGATTGCTTAGCCATGCCTCGAGATGCATCTCTCCCTGCAAAATTGCCATACATTCCATCTTCAGAGAATTTAAGTATAGATTTGGACAGAGAAATAACCAATACGCACTGGGCCCATAGAAATTCCTCCCAGCCGTCACATCGAAAACGATTCCATTGATAGCCAACAAAATTCTGCCACCGTCCCGTCCACTGAATGGTTCAAGAGTCCTTGGGGTATACACTTTATAGAGTACGGTAGGAGGGTGAGATTTAGGAAGCCAAGAGTATCCAGCCTTGAACTCATTTGGAATGGTTGCTGGCTTCGACGTGGGTGGCAAGATTATGCGTTGAACAGAGTACAAAATGTACAAGAGCAGCGCAGTGTTGATGGGAGTTCCTAGGTCAAATGAGAAGGCCATATCTTAGGTCTTGTCGCGGTGAAAGAAAGGCCGTGGTATCCTCCAAGGTTTATCGCTGGATGTGGGAAAGAATAACGCCCGTCGCCTCAACGCCATCAAGCGGTCACGTGTAATTATTACTTCCCGTCTTGACCATTCTCGAACCTCTTGTGGGGAAACGTTGAGTCACTTGCTGTCAAAGAGAATGTGGACACTATCAACAGGATCATGAATGATCTGAACATCGGAGAACAGCGTCGAAAGTTTCGTCTAACTCAGTATAAGCCAGATGAGGCTACGCGAGCCCGTCCAGGGCTAGTTGTGCCTCCTTCTACTGTAACCGCTTCCAACCTTACCCCCAGTGTTGCTCGCTTCGCTGCGAAAACGCACCAGCGCATCGTCTTCAAGGAAGTTGGACATCCCATTCATGCGGAAGGATCTATCAAGACTATTTTCCAAGCAGCCCGCGACGCTGCAGAAGGTCAGTGCGAACAATTCACTCCGCATGTATAGGCTGTTTATAATATTTCCTAGCTCTTCAATTCATGTCCGAGAACCAATACATTCATAGAGACGTAAGTTCTGGGAATATCCCTCATTGTGGATGGGAAGGGGAAACTCGCAGATTTGGAGTATGCCAAACCTATGAACACCGGTGGCGGCGAAGGCGTCAGAACGGTGTGTTAAATTGTATTCCATCGGCTAACCACTTACCATTTTTACAGGGAACAATTGCCTTTATGGCAGTTGAGGTTCCAAGCGTAATTACGCCTTCCTTCAGGAGCCACAGACCGTCCCCCGCAAGGCCCTCGAGGCACAAGAAAGTCAAGGACGGCCAGCATTTTTCCATAACCCAATCCATGACGTAGAATCTCTCTGGTGGATACTTTCTGGGTAATTTTATGTAGCAGACCAAAGGACCTTGAGTTGAAAGAACATGAAGTCCAAGTTGAACTGGATAAGGCCAAACGGCAAGGAGCCCTTGCCAATCTACTTTCCCCACAACAGCTTCAGGAGGGCAGAGGAGAGCGCGTTCAGGCGTTTGCAAACTCACCTCCGATGTGGTTCAGTCAAAAGTATGGAACAAATATGGTGAACTCGATGAAATCATATCTTGTGCAAATCGCGGCGTTCAAGGACGTCCTGCAGGAATTGTACAGCAGCGGAGTCCAACCTGGTCGGGCCCGATGATAAGATCAACGAGGCAGCATGGTCGGTGTAACGAACCAGTGCCTTTCACATTCCTTATCTTATCTTATCCGTAGCACAGCTGCCTCATACCCTCGTTACTCGCCCAACTCGTACACACTCCCTATTGTCCATTTACCTATTGTTAGATTACCTAGTTGATTAGATCCTGGTCTGGAGTATATAAAGCCTACCACAGTATCTAGTCCGACAGTGAATTCTAAATAGTTGACCCCCGTCATCTTGAGTTCCTCTTGTGTCTATACTGCCATCGTCGTCACCACCCGTCACGACGGTCACTATCGCCACATCTTTTTGACGCCAACAACAACAACCTCAACTGTCTATCTAGCCGACTGCTCTCGCATTCCCTAGCTTAGACCCTCTCGCTTTTTTACTCTCTCTCTCTTTGCTGCTCGTCGTTCGGGACCCTCTGGCTTGATCACCCGGATTTACCAACTACAAGCAGTTCATACCCTTCGCTAAGTTTTCTTTTTATTATCATGTTGCTGAATAAAACCACTTCTAGGAAATATGACCTGCGAACTCGCAAGCCCTTTGGAACGGGCCCGAGTCAGCAGTTTCGCGTTATTTCGGCCTCGGCGAACGACTCGCCTCGTAGGCCCGCCTCAGACGGCGAGCAGGATGTCGGTGCCCCCTATGGCTCTGACTCCGAGGGACCTCGTCGCTCATATAGCGACGTGGTGGCCTCGAGACCTCCATCCCCTACTGCGCGTACTGGTACGCAACGTACGGCGGATGAGATTCTCATTCCCCCTGGCCGTAACCCCGGCTTGGACAGACGGAATGATGGGAATGACGGCGAGCGCGCCAGTACTGCGGCTCCCGTCCCTGCTGAATACCCCATCGTGGACACGAGTGAGTCCGATGGTGAGGAACGCCCTTGGACTACTGTAAGGCGTAGACGTACGCCCAAGTTCAACTTGAATAAAAAATCTATTGAGAACCCCCGAATTTTGACCGCTGAAGCTCAATCAGCAGTTGAACAGGCTGAGCAAAAGCTTACCCACGCGCAAAAGGAACACATCTTGCGTCGACATGAGAAAGTTATTGACATTCCACGTGAACAATCTGAATCACGGGGAGAAGGACCTGTTAACCCCAAGGGAAAGGGAATAGACCCAAGGGAATGGGGAAATGTTGACCTTAGTGATTCCGAAGCAGATGTTAATACACAGCATGCTGCTCTCGAGTCTTACAAGATTGCAGCTGCGGAGAAAAATGAGCCGCCAAAGAAACCTCGTGCTACTGCCAAGTCTCACGGAAAGCACCGCAAAAATAAATTACCCGCGGCATCCCGCCCGATAGCGCAAGTGCCCTCTAAAAGTTACATTGGAGTGGCACTAAGAAATATTGGACGGCGTTCTCACACGCGAGACCTTTCTGATGGTTCGTCAAGTGGTTCGTCGAGTTCATCCTCATCCTCAGATTCATCAGACCCCAGTTCAGAGCCTTCGGATAGTGAATCAAGCACATCGAGTGAAGATTCGGATGAGAAATCGCGTCGGCGTGATTCTAAGCGCCCAAAATCACGCGGACATTCTGAGAAGAGGTCGCGTCGCAAGCGACGACCTCGATCCGGGAATTCGAAGGCAATAAAGCCACATGAGTATGATGGAGCAGCAGATGCACGCGCGTATCATCGGTTTATTAAAGAAAGTGCAGCCTACATTGAGGACACTGGTATTCCACGGAAACGAGCCTGTTTTGTCCTTTCTTACTTTCTGAAAGATAAGGCTTATGATTTTTACCAACAAAAAGTTTCAATGACGGAGCACAGATGGTCCTTGGAGGAGTTCTACACAGAGCTGTTCAATTTCTGCTTCCCGGTTAATTATCGGACGCAGATGCGAAAGAAATTGGAGCGTACCTATCAAAAGGAGAAAACTGTGAACCAATACGTCTTTGATTTGGAAGAAATTTTCAATATGATTGGTGGGATTTCCAAAAGGGACAAAGTTATTAAGCTTTGGGGTGGATTCCGCCGGTCAATGCAAGCAGCACTCTGGAATGATAAGCTAAACCCCGAGATTTCCTCTTGGAAGAAAGTTGTCGCCGCAGCAGAAATAATTGAAATTGCGGAAAATGTCAATGGCACTTCAAAGGAGGGTAAAACCGAATCATATTCGGGCTCAGTACAGCCTTCACACAAAAGCAAAAGACGCCGTGATAAATCTGCAAAGAAATCTAAAGAAGCCCCACGGGGAGATGCAAATAATCATGCATCGGGTAGTCATTCAAATGCTCGCTCGCACCACGGGGATTCTAACCGACGATTTTCCTCACGGGATAACCATTCCCAATCATCTCGTGGCCGTGGCCGCGGTGGACACTCGAGATTTGGTTCAACACCTCGGCGTGAGTTCATAAAAAGGGAACCTGTAGATTATGGTCTTTCAGACAAAGAAAAGGCTGCCAGACTAGCAGATGGCCGTTGTTTCCGGTGCAACAAACCTGGACACACGGGTCGCAATTGTCCCGATGGCCATTCGGTTAAACATACTGGGAATAAACCCCCTGGAGTCGCAAACTTCAATATGGAATTTATGGGGGAACATTCCTCTTCTGACTCAAACTCAGCAGAGGTTCTTGACAGTCTTCCCCTAGGTCATGTAACCTATGAGAATTTCGAAGATTCAGACTTGTCCGATAGTCCTGATATTTGCCAGAGATCCAGACCAGCTTGGATGATTTCTAGTGACTCAAAACCTCGGAGACATATCGGGGATGCTCGTGCTATGGTTGCAGAGTACATTCTCAATGAAGTGCAACCTTTTCCTGGAGATGATCGCTTCCCACAGCCTCATTTTGAGAGTTGGGAGGAGAATAATCGGTTCAGTGTTACCTCCCTTCCAGAGGACACAAAAAATTACATGATCAGTGATTTTCTTACTAAATTTCGAGTCAAAGTCTCGAAGGAACTCCTCTCGGATGAGTCCTTTGATTTGGGATTATGGTATACCAAGAAAAGACTGCGACACCTCAATCGGGAAGCATCTAGTGATGTTCCCATACGAAAAATGACCGAAATGTGGTCCATAGTTGCCCGATTCCTGTTGATAGATGGGATAAACTCGTCTTACCCAAATATTAATCCAGAAACAATCTCCGAATTTCGTTTCTATGTGTAAAAATCGAGGGACCACCCGGGTTTCTATGAAATTGAGGATGAAGATCTTGAAATAACATCCCTCATAGAGGCAGATGTGCTCGAAAACCCAGTTTTTGATCTGGTTAGATGGTACAGATGCGAATTAGATGAAGGGGATTTCTATAATAATGTTTACACTACGTGTGCTGTACAGGATATGGAGCAGCATGACGCCCAAACGTCTTCTGACTCCGAAGTATCCGAGTTTTCTGATGCTGACAGCGTCCTGTCAGTTCTTCTTGACTTGTTTGATCAGGAACAGGATCACGACTCGGATTTTGAACACTTACCTGACCTACAGTCTGTTTCTGACACAGACTCGGATGTTGAACGTCAAGCTGCTCCGGAGGGTGGGTCATATTACAATTTTGATCCCTTACTTGCTAATCTGGAGCCTAGAATCTCAACCTTGGATTCCGAATTCGCTTCGTTGGAGTCCAGCCGTCTCGGTGATTTGGAAACGGAATCTGACTCCGGAAGTTCCCTCGGAGATCTCAGTGGGTATGAGCTCGGGAAGGTGGGAGATATTCTCGCTTGGAAAGTTCAACGAGTTCTCACCCAATGTCAACCATTTCCAGATGATGAATTCGAAGCTATGCCCGTGGAATCTCTTAACAGAAAGCCCAGATTTCAGGTTACCCGAGGAGACGAGTTCCCAGACGATGATATGTATACTGTCAATGATTATTCTCGTGGAATTACTGCTTCCATCCACATTGCTCGCTTAAGGCACGACACATTTTCTATTGGAAAATGGTATGCAGAGATATGTGCTAAACATACAGATCACAAACCGTCTAGCATACGAGAGTGGATGCGGCAACACAAGTATCATGAGACGATCATGGGCGCAGTCAGGGAACAATACACAGCCCACCTACTTGAAATGGCCTGCCCTTTTTCATTCGAAGATGATGACGTTGCCCGCATGGAAAAGCGTTTCGATGTTCAGACTGATTGTCATGACATTACGCACTTGGTAATTCACGACAAGTTTCGGAATGTTACTTCGCAGTTGCCGAGAGAACTAATCGAAGATCCTGAATTCGACCTCGTTAACTGGTACGAATTTCGGTTAGCTCAATTTGAACTAGAACAATATGACTTTGTAGACGAGAATGTCCGAAACATTGCCACGGATCAGTCTGCCTGGCCACGAATATGGAATTTAGTACGGAAGATGTTGTTCTCGGTTCCTGGGAATTCTGAATCCGGAGGATTGGAAGTAAATGGTGTTCAAGTTGCCCGGGACAAGTACCCGGCGGTTCAGCGTAATGCTGCATCTGTCAAAGACAAAACACGGGTTCTTCCTAAACCCGTAACCCTTACGGTGAAAATTGACGGCCATCCCGCACGGGCGCTTGTTGACTCTGGATCACTTGGTGACTTTATGTCCACTAATCTGGCGGATCAGTTGAACGTCAAACGCGAAGAACTCGAAAATCCACTTGGGCTTCAACTCGCAGTCCAAGGATCTCGTTCGAAGATCAACTTTCGAGCGCGTTCTCATTTTCGATATCAGAATATCGACGAAGAACGTCAGTTTGACATTATCAACCTTAGCAATTATGATTTGATCCTTGGGACTCCGTGGATGTATCAGCACCAAGTTTGTTTGGGGTTTAACCCAGCCCGTGTTATCATTGGAACGGATATTGCGCTACCTATTAGAAAGGGAGCCGACACCAAACTTATGGTACAAGCCATCGATATTGGATCAGACGAACTGGAACAAACTCGGGAACAGCTAAGGCAGTACGCCGAACCTCTGTGTAAAAAAATGGAAGAGACGGATTTACCACCGTTTCGTGCAATCAACCACACTATCCCTTTGATTGATGCAAACAAAAAGTACCCGTGGCATCCTTCGCGATGCCCAGAGCCGTTCCGTGCCCAATGGGCTGAAAAACGCGATGCCTACTTGAAAACTGGTCGGTGGAAAATCACCTCTTCCGGGAATACTACCCCCATGTTGCTAATTCCGAAGCCGCGTAAGAAAGACATGCCGTTGCTACTTCGAACGGTCAATGACCTTCGCGAGCGCAATGCGAATACCTATAAGCTTACCTCACCGTTGCCTGACATGGAAGGAATGTTGCGTCGTGCAGCACGAAAAAAGTATCGGTCGTCGATGGATCTGGCTGATGCTTACGAGCAGATTCGGATAATCCCCGAACATGTAGATCGAACCGCAACGACCACACCTGACGGGAATATGGTTAGCTTGGTGATCCAAATCGGAGATGCTAATGCCCCGGCTACGTACCAGGCCTTAATGAACCATATCTTCTCAGCGTATATTGGGCGGTTCATGGATGTATATTTGGATGATATTTTCATCTATTCGGATACGCTGGAGGAACATGTTGAACATGTTAAACTCATTATTGATGTACTTAAACGGGAGAAACTTTACCTCAGTAAGAAAAAACTCCAATTCCTGGCACCAGAACTGCGAATTCTGGGCCGCGTGGTCGACGACGACGGAATTCGTATGGATTCTGACAAGGTTGACACGGTTAATAATTGGAAAGTACCTACGAATCGGGATCTACTTCGCGGATTCCTTGGCTCGGTTGGGTATCTCGCTGATGATGTTCCTGGCGTACGGATTCCTATGGGGATTCTGAGTGCATTAACTGGGGACACAGTTCCTTTCCGTTGGACATTTACGGAACAACGAGCCTTCGAGGATGTGAAGTATCTGGTCCACAAGGCTCGCGACCACTGTCGGGTCCCATTGAATTATGAGAAAGGCGCCCCCACCATTTGGATGGTAACGGATGGGTGCGCGACTGGAATATCCGGCCTTGTGAGCCAAGGCGATGACTGGAAGACTGCTACAATCGCCGCCTTTTACTCGGCCAAGCTGAACCCTGCCCAGCAAAATTATCCCGTACACGAAATAGAGATGTTCGCCGGGATTGAAACGATGTTGCGACATGTAGACCTACTACAAGGTGTTAGATTTAAATGGATAACCGATCATAAAGGGCTAACGCACCTGTTGAACCAAAAGAACCTCTCCGGTCGGCAGGCACGTTGGATCGAGAAGATCTCGTCTTTCGACTTTGAGGTGGTGTACGTGCCTGGAACTGAAAATGTTGTCGCGGACGCATTATCTCGTATGTATTCCAATGACGTACCTGGCACTGTACGTGCTCGAAGTGAGTACACATACCATGATGTTGACGACGAAGATGTCAACATTGTCAGTGAAGACCTTCCCATTCTTGCAGGACTTGAAGCGCGGGCTGCGGTCCAAAGGCGCCCACGTAAAACCGTCCCTGGCGCTGAAACAGGACGCCCCGAGACCTCTCGCGAGTTTGCAGCACGCGTGCGCGATGGTTTCGTTCTCAAAGGCCCTGCACAACGAAAGGAGGGCGAGGGTACCAGTACAGAAAAGTCAAAAAATTCACCATCGTACGAGCCGCGCCTCACGATTCGGATAAAGCCGCCGGTGGCTAAAAATAGTTCACCTCCAGAAACGGAGGGCGCCTCGACGAATAATCCATCGGACACTGGACTTTCGGATCTAGTATCCTCGAGCTATGGAGATATTGATTTATTGTCCGAACTTCGTGAAAACTATCATAAAGATCCTTTCTTTGATTTAATACTCAAGAAACCGGCTGACTTCCGTAACTTTGAAGTGGAAGAAGGACTCGTGTACCTGAAAGAAAAGGAATCTCGGTTATTGTGCATACCGAAGATTCTAATTAACGGACGCAGCGCTCGAGAAGTTGTAATCTCAGAAGCCCATTCACTCTTGGCCCATCTCGGAGCGAGTAAAACACTGGATTATCTTCGAGATCAATGCTGGTGGAAAGATATGGTTTCGGACACCAAATCCTTTTGTGAGACGTGCATGACCTGTAAGCGCAGTAAGCCAAGCAACCAGAAGCCATATGGGCTTCTGAACCCGCTACCTATCCCAGGTAATCCTTGGGAATCCATCGGAATGGATTTTGTTGGACCATTACCTGAATCAAGCAATCGGGATGGTACATATGACTCTATTACAGTCGTAATATGTCTTCTAACGGCTATGGTGCATCTTATACCGAGCCGGATTAACTACAACGCCCGCCAATTGGCAGAACTGATGTTTGAGGAGGTGTACAAGCACCATGGGCTCCCTAAAAACATTATTAGTGATCGGGACGTGCTCTTTACGAGTACCTTCTGGGGCCATCTACACAAACTCCTCGGAACCAAGTTGAAAATGTCGAGCGCTTACGACCCTCAGACAGACGGCTCAACCGAACGAGCCAATCGGACCGTTACGCAGATGCTAAGACAATGCATTAATGCCAAACAAACTGACTGGGTTGCGAAGCTCCCAGCCATTGAGTTTGCAATCAACTCTGCTCGGTCCGAGAGCACGGGCTTTGCTCCGTTCTTCCTTAACTCAGGAAGAATGCCGCGATCGATGATTTGGAATTCAGCACCACCTACAGAGTTTCCATCGATTCGCAACTTTGCGCTGCTAAAGAAATTGGCGCTTATGGCCGCACATGACAGTATTTTAGCCGCCCGTGTCAAACAGACCCGTGATGCCAACCGTAAACGACAAATATCACCCTTCAACGAGGGAGATCTTGTATATCTTTCGACCAAGAATATTACCTTTCCTAAAGGTCTGGCTCGCAAACTAATCCCGAAGTACATCGGGCCTTACAAGGTTCTAAAAGACTTTAAAAATCATTCATTTCGATTAGATCTACCTTCGCAAATGAAGCAGCGTGGAGTACATGATGTATTCCACTCGTCTCTACTAAGAATTCATCACCCCAATGACGATAGATTGTTTCCGGGTCGCTTAGACTCACAAATAAGCAATGATGTCGACCCGGAAGGGGAATGGGCAGTAGATTCAATATTATCACACTATGGGTCTCGTGAAGAAGCCTTGTTTGAGATCAAATGGAGATCAGGGGATATTACCTGGATGCCTTATTTCCAGATTACCGGGCTACAGGCACTAGAATCATACTTCGAGGTATTAGGAATCAACTCAATTTCGGAGTTGGCCACTGGAAAAGGGAAGCCTCCTCACAGTGATCCTCAGGTTTTCCTTGGTATAATTCAGTTTACCTCGGAACCAGTAAACGCTAAAAGTTATAACTCTAGCAGGTCCAAAATCTCGTACCCCAACTCCTTTCCCTGCTATCCTTCCGAATCCGCTATATCATCGACATCTACCATGGCCAAATCGTCTCTACCCTCGTTCAAACGCCACTCGCATGTTGCAGAACCACCAAATTCTGCGGCATCACGAACCATACATCACCCCTATATCCACCGCATCTCCGACGTCCTGTTCATTGTCACAGACAACTTTGCGTCACCTATCCGGCACTACACTTATCCGGCGGCCACCATCTTCGCGTGCTTGACCCACGAAGGCGCCATTCGTGATGATCCCGTCGGGATGAAGGACCAGCCTGGTCCGATCGGATTCGATATTTTAGCGCGCGTCTATAACGCTGAGGCCCGAGGACCCCGTCGTTTTGCGCATTACGAACCCGCTCCGTCCAACGCCACCATCACTTTCGGAGATCGCATGCAATCCGATGAATGGAATATCACCCCGGCCCAGTGCGGTTTCGTAACTGATGACCCCATCGTTCAACAACTTATGCAAGAGGACGTCGCTCGCAATCTCCGCCGAAAAGCCTACATCAAGTCCGAGATCGAGAAACGCCATGTTATCAGATCCCACAAACGCGACAACGAGGCGATAAAACAGTTTACGGCCACTCACCGCACCAAAGCTGGTGCGCATTCCAAAGGCAAAAAGAAGGATGTGCCACCCCCTTCTGTCACCGCTTCCACCCAGCCGACTGCTTCATCTTCGTCTATAACTCCCGCGTCCATTCTTACTCCCCCCGTCGCGTCGACTTCTTCCTTATCCCCTCCGGATGATATTCCCATGACCGGCCCGACCGATGCCTTCACTCTCGCACCCGACGAACTGCTCGCCGGATATAGTCCTTTCGAGGAAGACGCTCATTTTGAAGACGACGCCATCTTCGGAAACCTTCCGGATATCCCCATGTGAGGATTAGACATTCTCTGCACAATGTCTGGAGGGCGGGTGTAACGAACCAGTGCCTTTCACATTCCTTATCTTATCTTATCCGTAGCACAGCTGCCTCATACCCTCGTTACTCGCCCAACTCGTACACACTCCCTATTGTCCATTTACCTATTGTTAGATTACCTAGTTGATTAGATCCTGGTCTGGAGTATATAAAGCCTACCACAGTATCTAGTCCGACAGTGAATTCTAAATAGTTGACCCCCGTCATCTTGAGTTCCTCTTGTGTCTATACTGCTATCGTCGTCACCACCCGTCACGACGGTCACTATCGCCACAGTCGGGCAAATATCAAACCATCATCAAACTCATCGAAGAGGTATTTACAGATTCGGCCTTCGAGGACATTGCCCTACAGCATATTTCCGAGTCCATTTCGGCGTTGAAACGAAAGGTGCAGATGAACCCGTAAATCGAACCAACCAAGAAGTTAAGGCTCGAATGAGGGGTAAGTAGGGATACTCAGATTGTTAGTTCAGTCATGATCATCTTTAGATAGCGCCTTTCTTGCACATCTTATCACGTTTCTTATTGATGTAAAAATGTTATATCTTGAAGAGTTATTTAACATTTACCTAGGAAATGTGTAACAAGGGAGGCTGCGTACTTCGAGATATTCCTCAGCAGTTACATAAGGAAGGTGTGTAACAGGAGAGTCCGTTGTATGGAAAATGTTCGTTCAGAAGGGAGATACTAGAAAAAATGCCTCTCGAGGAGAAATGGGCTGCATGACGCTATGGCCTCTCTGAAACTATTGTGAATAGCTAAAAAGAACGTCAGAGGGTGCTTCAACGCATGCATCTTCCAATGCATTGGGCTCGTAGCCTGGTTCGCATTGGTGGACGACGCATTGTCCACGGAAGCACGAAACATCGGAACTCCCCTGGATGGCGGTACAATCCACACCATCAGCTTGGTGAGTAAGGCTGGATGAGACCACGCAGCCTCCGCCTATCGAGTGGGTGTTAATGAGACTCAAATAAACGAAGCACGAAATTTGACAAAGGAAAAAAAGAAGAACGTACAGCTTTCCAAGTCGTTCTCGGTGTCCACGCACTCCCAAGAATGTGCCCGTCCCACGATGGGGCATGCGGTCATTCCCGGAGCACATTGTAAATGCCTGTTTCCGGTGACCGCCCGCTTTTGGTACCCAGCGCTTGGGCAAGCTTTATACAATCCGCAATGACCATTGCAAACGATGTATGGCTTGGGACAAACGCAGGTCTTGGGATTCTTTGCGGGAGAAGGCGAGAATCTGCAAAGAGAAGTAATAAGAATTGCATCGGCAAAGGATATAACTCAGCATACCCGTCACAGCACTCAAAGCCGCAGGGATCTGACTCCCGACAAAAGGGGACCGAGTGCGGTGGATATTGGCAATTCTTAATTGGACAGAAATCAAATTATGAACTATCGGGGGAACGTGTAGATGGTCACCTTAACAGGTCCACCATTTTTGTTACATTGACCACCCCCAGGTGGACCATAGCCTCCGCCGCCGAGCGCAAAGGAAGACAACGAGACGAGGACGAGCGAGAGGTGGAAAACAATATTGCGCATGTTTAAGGACTCGTTGAGCGGACTGACAACTGTCAATGGGGCATAAAAATTTTGTCGGTCGAGTTATATATGTCCTCAAGGCGAGGAGATAAGTATAGCGACGATCCTCGTTAATTCCACCTACGTCCAACGAGATGAAGTCAAGAAATCATCAGATCGGTGGAGGATAGGTGGGTGGGCTATCGATAGACGGAAGGTATCCGCTGGCGGTAGTGCAGATCAACCTGCCAAGTTCACCCGGCAAGATTCGAAAGGCTTCGGCCTCCTGACATCGAGTGTTTCAAGACATTCGTTCAACCCCAGGCGCTGACTAGCAAGTAGGTTGTCGAGCAATAACGCAAACTCGAAGGTCGCTAAATGAAAAATCTGAGATTTAATAAACCCGAATGCTTCACTGTCGCATGCCGACGCGCCAGGGTGGAGCCGACAGATCCATGCAACAATCTCGGTGAAACGAGAAAACCGAAATGGCATGATTGGAATATTCGATATCATCTCCTCATGTTATCCATAATCCAAGCGCACATTTTTTCCAAGACCGAAGAAGTCCCTTGGTGTGAGCAGAGCACCTCAAATCCCACCAACGCTGTCAATCAGTGTGCGTGTTGCGCATAAATCGGGCCCGGCGTATCGGCAGAGATGATAATAACAGGTGAGTAATTGTAGGGAGACGGCCAGCAGAGGGGAAATGAGAACAGATTCGAACTTGCGGGACTAGAGCTACAAATTTAGCCTAGCCTCCGTCTCGAACATAATTAATGAACAGCATGGGCAAGCCTTCTGAGAATGGTCCTTGTGGCAGACTTGGTTATCCTTGTGCAGAGGAAGTAATAGGAGTGAGGATCCTTATCGTGATCAAGAAGCGCGAGTGAGCACTGGAGGGCAATTTTGGTGATGATGGTCTGTGGTCAACCCGCGGCATTGTTCGCATCACGGTGGCATCAAGACGTTCAAGAATCGACGTTCGCACGAGAGATATTTCGAAACAAACGTTCAAAAGAATGGCTACGTAATAATACATTTACAGCTAGTTTGGGGGTAAGTTTATATGCGACAAAAACGGGATTATATCATATCGAACGACAAAAGTCAAATACACAAAAGAAATACAAAGGGTCGGAGTTGGGGGGTATGGAATAAGGCTCAGCGGCATTAAGGAGAACGGACCAGGCAAAAAGTATAACGCCAGCGTTCGATAATCAGTTTCGTGTTTCAGCCGGCGTAGAATTTGCCGAAGGCGACCGAATAGGAAGACCTCGAGGGCTGGCCTGACCATCAACACCATTGACAACGGAGGGCGACCGTTGCATCGAACTAATCCATTGCATTTGCCGTGCAGCGGACGGTGGCTTGAGGTTCATATTATATGATACAGGAAGGCTATACCCAGCCTGAAGGGCAGCGACCTCGTGCGGAGGCATATTGGAAAAGATAGTATGCAAGTGCTGCATCTGCTGGGGGGACAGTCCGTTTGGGTGGCGGGTCGAATTTGCGAGGACAGGCGCAGGATTCGTTGAGGGAAAGTGATAACCGTTCATGGAAGCGACTGGCCGGACTTGTGCTTGAGCAATGGCGTTCTGGGATGGCGGCCGAGCAGGGACATCACCGTCGGTCGTTCTGGGGGTGGATTCGGACGGGGGCAATGACGCAACGTCATTGGGGGCGCTGATTACCTCTGTCTGATTTTGAGCATCAACATGGGGCATGGAAACGGCCACTCGGGGGGTGCCGTTGAGGCCTTGCGAATGCTGCGAGATAGGAATCGGCAGGGATTGGCCGGAGGCAGGTGCCGATGGGGGGAGCATCTGTTTATTTTCTTGCTGCAGCGTAGCTGGCATCGCTACGGGGAGAGTAGGAGGAACCATTTGAGCCACCATGGCACCGTTACCAGATCGAGGATGCGGCCTGAAGAGTTCCGGTCTAAGCAACGGATGTGGTGGAGCGTCTGATCGCTTGAAGGGATTGACTTCGATCACGCCTTTGGGTCCTACCACTGGTATGGCAGGGTTGTTAATGAGGTGCCAATGATCGAGATCCGCAAAGAGAGTCATCGCATGCCTCAGATAACTATTTGAAAAAATCAGTATCATAATCAATACCGAGAAGCGCGACACATACGTCGGGTCGTAATCGTCAACCAAAATTCTGTCTTGCTCGTCTGGGTCAGAAGCGACGAATGGAGCATCATCGTCATATTTCCATCTTTCTTCCTGCCGTTGCCTTATTTCAACTTCGTCTTCATCCTCATCGACATCCATAGCATTGTCGCTTTCTTCAAGTGCAAACAGGGACGACCGCGGTAGCCTAGATACAACACGCCGAGGTTTGGCATCGCAACGATCGAGAAAGCTTCGACCCAATCGGCCATAGCGCAGGCGGACAGCACGGGCAGGGGGACTGGGTGAATGACCAATATCTGCGTTGTCCAAGCTTGAAGAGGGCCAGGAAGGTGCGTCTGGCGGAGGAATATATGTGAACAAGTTCGAACCGTTTGCGGGCAGAAGGGCCTGATAAGGGTCCTGTGAATAATAATTAGAAGATGGTAGAACGAGTAGAAAGAAATATCTTACATCCACTTGGTCATCCCAATGGTGATCAATTTCTCTCCGCCTTGCCATAAAGAGCTCCTCTTGGTTGTGAATTGCTTCTTGACGATCCTTAGGACGAATGGCTGGCGGCGGACAAGGAACAAGCGATTTATCATTCGTCCCGTTCTTTTGCCCCGATAGGCGCCTGCAACATCCATTACTAACCCTTTCAGCATAAACAAGGTATAAGAAAACGCACGGATTATCTCTCTTTGAAGGTTTCTCCTTATCCACCAAGAGTTCTTCATCACCCTTATCATGAAGGCTGGGGAACTTCCTTTTCAAATCAGCCAACGCTAGTCTCCTTTCCCAAAGTCCTCGTGAGTGGATAGCAGATGCCTTCTTCAACGACTCTCGTGCCAAAACAGAGTTTGCCAGCTTTAGCGGTAATGCGAACTCTGCCTGTAAACGGGCAAGTTTGTCGGACGAGGTTACTTGCGACGACCTTGTTTTCCGGGGGACCTTCGTTTCCCGTCTCCTGAAACATATATACGACTCGTTAAGCGTGTCGGATTCATCGCCCTGATATCGAAATTGAGAATTCAGAATCGCGAAAAAAGAAAGAAACACACGTACGTTTACGATCGGTATAATACGGTGGCCTTTGCGTTCTAGCTTTCGTTCCTTCCAGTACCCATAAACTGCTTTTGCGATCCTGAGCAGAGAGACATGTGGCGATATCCAGGGGGGAACAGTATATGTGGCGAACATCGTTGGAGGTAACGGAGCGGAAAACACATCATGATAGTCTGAAAATGCTGGAAAGTCCATGCCGGTCTCCAGACCCTACATAATTCGATATCAGTCAGCTTGCACCAAACTTATGGAACAACGACACATACATGATGTAGGTAAGCCGTTCGCTCATGGGTCACTTTCTCGAACACACCCATTACAAGCTCGAACTCATCCTCTGAAATTATTACGGGCTGAAGGGTTTCAGGGTCCTTTCCCTTCGCCTTCGAACTCCGTGCAGACGTTCTGGTCACAGGGGAAGATAAAGCACCCTGTGCACTGGTACCCTCGCCGCGGGCGTGCTCGTTATTCTTGTCGAGCCACTCCTTGTCGCGCTCATCCATATAATAGGTGAACCCATTAGCAATACCATCATCGATGCTTTCCTCCACTGTCTGCGAGGTGCAGACATAGCTCGACGGGTCTTTCCAAGCTTTGGAAGAGTAGAGTT
The DNA here is from genome assembly GCA_000827355.1 of Hebeloma cylindrosporum. Classification (NCBI taxonomy): domain Eukaryota; kingdom Fungi; phylum Basidiomycota; class Agaricomycetes; order Agaricales; family Hymenogastraceae; genus Hebeloma; species Hebeloma cylindrosporum. The sequence continues at coordinate 586,228 of KN831774.1, read as the reverse complement.
CTTCATAATTATCGACGATTCCCGTAGAATCCGGGGTCGGAATAAATGCTGCCTGCGTAGGTGCACTAGGCTTTTCCGAGGAACCTCTGATTGTCCTGTTATTGACATTATTGCGGTGCACTGCAGATAAAATCTCCTGCAAGTGATGTTCCTAAAACAGATGATTAGTCATCAATCCGCGGAACGTACAGCCACCGAAAATTGCTGTCGATGGTGGCAGGGCAACAAGGGCGGGGTACTCACATTGGACTCCTCAGCGTCAACACCGGCGGCGAGGGTTGTTATCTGGTGTCTCTCCTCGTCCTCATCTGCGATATGGAAGTTATCCGCATCGAGCGGGCCTTGGTGGATCTTGAGACGTGTTTTATTTGTGATCCGGTTACGGTTTCTCAACGTCGATGCAGCCGCATGCGGATTTCGGGGCATAAAGATAGAGAATTGATAGGATAACTGAGAAACGCGTAGAGAGGAAGAAACCGAGTCGCGTTCTGGAGAATTTCTGTGTTTGCGGGCGTCGACGGCCCCGTGGTCTGAGCGTCGGGTGTTGGCGTGACTTTGTGATCAAAGGATTTTCCACGGCACGTTTTTCCTCTCGCCTATTCAGGAAACTCTCTGTGGGCGCTCTCTCATCTTTGATCCTTGCCACTCTCGACAAGGGAAACACCTGGGTGCCTTTCATGGGATACAAAGGTCATTGCGAGACCGGTGTTGACCACTGGAAACCGGTAGTTTTTCTCGTACGACAAATAACACCGAATAGACGGAATGAATTGTTGGCGAGATAATAAATTGTAAAAACTAGTAAGGAGCGTCAAGAAGAATCCAACAATGTAAAAACAAAACGACTCACGGTACTGGATCGCAAAAATCATTCGTCGAAGGCAAAAATTTGGTCGTCGATAAGAAAGGTCAGGTTCCCCCGGTTGGAGGTCATTAGATATGTATTGATTTTTCGAATTGTCTTGATGGTCGTTGGTGACGTTGAATTAAACTGCGAATCCACATCATTTCTGCGAATACGAGGGCGTTGAGAAGAAAAAACACGACCCACGTCTGAAACGAATATTTCCGAGACACAACAACAAGATGAAACTGAAGGTTCACAAGCCAGTCCAGGCAACGTTGGCAGACCATCCAAACTTCATGTGCGTGCTACCTTGAAAGTCTAGAAAAGATGGAATAAGTAGGGGCTTAATAACGCGGACACCTTTTCTCCAACACAATGAAAGATTACGCACCGATAACCTTGTGGACCGGAAACGCAATACCAATACCTCTGGGCGAGGGGTTGAACGCGAAACGCAACTTCTGGAACCACCGGCATACATGCGATTACTTGCACCATAACCTCCTGTGTCTCTGAGGCTCAAGGACGATGCATATACCCGCCGAACATTGAAAGAACGCTGGGGGTTGACCACAACGTAACGCCCCTAATGGTCGGAGACATCCACCGTCCCGTAAAGTGGGTATAAACCACCCAAAACCTTTAAAAAGGGGAAATTTTCAGCCCTCCCAGTCCGTCCCATCGAGCGAGATTGTAAAATTGTAGTGGGATTCTCTGGAATTTAGGGAATTCAACCAAATCAAGCAAGTATTTGGGGCAGTATCAGAAGGAAAACACCGATCTGAGCTGCGCCAGCTGGTCCAAAGTTGTTCGACGTCGACGGTCACGATGGGAAGAGTTCTGGAATGGTTTGTTGTTGGAATGCCTTCCGACTCTAATTCGGCAGATCCCGAATGCCATTTGATTAGATTAGATCTCCACAACAATTTCGTTTCGTCCCTTTACTTAAAGCTCTCCTGGTAAAGTCGAGGCAAGATACAGAATTGATTCGAAAGGCCATAAAGTGACAAAGACAACTTCGGATCATGGTACTTAGAACGTTGTACAAATTTTACAACTGCTGGGGTTCAAACTGATACAACGAACAAAAGTTCTTGCGTTGTCGCCGTTGATTAAGCGTTGACAGAATACGTCACTCTTTCTGCAACAAAGAACGTGCTCGCAGAAAGTAACCACTCAGAGCGCGGCCGCTGGCAAGCCTAGTGGGACGAAGAACATCTCGGTAACAAGATCAACTCGGCTAACCGCCGTACTGGAGTAAACCCAGGAAGTCTTCGACCAAAAGGCAAATTCGAATATCCGAGGAAGGCCTGGAAGTAGGAACACACCCATTGAAATCCAAGATCAAGGATTGCCTTTTTCCCAATCTCCCTACTTTCTGAAACTCGAGGGATCCCCGCGGAAAAACGAATTTGAACTGCCCTTTCTGGGAAGAAGAGAGAAGAAATAAAAAACGCCATGAGATGCAAAGAGGGTGAAGGCAGTTTAGGAATTGGGTTGAGAGGGCAAACAATGTGGAATCAAGTTTCAGTGCTCGAAGGGGCAATGTGGGTCCAATTGGCCGAATTAAGCGCTTTTGCCATCTATGGTATGCATGGCACGTCACAATGCGGTGTTGTTGAGTATTTCTTATTCGAGCGGTATTTTACGAATCAGGGTCTCGCAACGCGATTGTGCGGATCATTCGGTAGAGGGTCTCAGGGAGGAATGGGCGAAGCGCCCTCGGCGAAAACGCCGTGCGATTCCAACAAGTAACCACAAAATCCCAATGTTTCTGGTAAGTTCTTTGATACAACTCGCGCTATGTGTCGGCGCCAAGTATGGGGAAACTGTGAGTATAATTAGAACTGGGTAGGCAAATGGAGTCTATGTAGGTTTTCTATCTTGCTTCGGTACCTTTCGAGCACTGATCCATTAATTGCAGCTGTATAGCGTCGGCCCAAATCCGCCAGCGCAGTTCGCAAGGATCAGCCTCTCAAGCGACAATGCCAGGGTTTTGCTCAAAATCATGAGCGAAGCATTTCGAGCTGGATTATTCGAACCTTCCTTTATTTCCACGGTGCTGTTGTGTAGCGCCAGGAATATTAATTGACCGTTCTTTCGTCCGGTGGCCCGGCGGTATTATTTAGACTGTGTCCTATTCTCTACCTATTTTCTGTCACTTTTGTATATCCTCTAAGGCCCTCTCATTTCCTTGGCACTCTTAGCGCTGGACCCCTTTCGTCTTCATGAATTGATACTTCCAGTTATAATAAGTCAGTTAAGATAAGATAAACCTTGTCAATGGTCTCGAAATGATCCCACCAGTGTGTAACTCCCTCGTATTCCATTCAAATGCTAACAGGAAGGAGGCGATGATATGCCTCCAATGTGCAACAATTTTTTACATATCTCCCTTTTAATCTGGCTGAGGTAGCCCCACCCGTCGCTGGCTTTTTTTAACCATCTTTATTCCATAAGCTATCATCATTTTGTGCTTGAACGACTCTTTCCTGTCCCGTAATTACCGCCCTCATCGCTCTCGGGGTTTTCCCAGAATCTACAGCTCCAGAGAACCTTGGAGGAAGATGGGAATTTATCACAATCTAATCTTGACAATCTAATCTAATCTCGATCGAGAGATTATAGGATCGCTCTGTTAAGGTTCTTTCTCATGCATCGTCAAAGCAACTTTCGCACAACATGTATCATTCCGGCATAGGACCAGGGACTACCAGGGACTTCGGGACTGGATATGTGGTTATCAAGGTATCGAGCGTTATCACCACCACACGGGACCGTGATAGTTCCTGAGTTGCCAAGACCCAACTCGATCATCTGCCATGAAAATATCTCGCTGGAACCAAGTAAAATAAACTTTGACGGGTTTTTTCTATTCTTCCCACTGGCACTCGAGTTGTACCGTTCACCGCCATGGCCTTTGTCGTCAAACTCAACGATGCGGTATGTATGGAATCGCCGTTCACTTTTTCCAACCTTTTTCGTCCATTTTCGATCATCTGGCTGATCGTATTTTTCTTCAGGTCGCAAGCTCAGTTGTAGGGAGGTGGTTCAAATTGGATGGGTCTGGCGCAAAGAGAGAGCGAAAGGGTTCGCGTTTTACAGTGCGTAACTTTGCTTATGCGGACATGTTCAATCTCAATCGTTTCTAGACCGAAATTCGTGCAGGATTGACAACATGGGTGCGTCCACGCTGTTCCAACACGACGATAAGCTCAATTGAGATATGCTGGAACAGGCCGCTATGGCTTACATCGTACGCACTCTGCGCAATGACATTCACAACCGTGTTCATACCTTCTGAAAGATCTCCGTCAACGCTTCCATTCTCGCCGACTCTGGAGGAACCTGTGAATGCCCGACTAACGACCTCTGTCTCTCGGATGAAACCTATCAACTCTGTGTAAATGAGGTCCGACAAGACCTTATCACATCCACAGCCGCCATCTCAGCGCTCTCCACCTTCCTTATGGGTCTTCTTGCTAATCTCCCAGTGGGTTTGGCTCCAGGCCTTGGTCTTAATGCCTATGTGAGCATTCTCCTGCTCGACAACCCCCATATAAAAACTCTCTTCTCATCCCTCCTTTTTTAGTTCGCATACTCCGTCGTCGGCTTCCACGGAGGGGGACTAATCACTTATCGCGAAGCCCTGGCCGCCGTGTTCCTAGAGGGGCAAGTGACAGGCTATCTTGTCGTGTGATACCTAAACTTAACTTGACCTGTCCAGATGGATTTTCCTTATCTTGTCTATTCTTGGGCTTCGGCAATGGCTCGTGCGCATTATGCCTCAGTCATTAGTCCTAGCCGTCGGGGCCGGAATAGGACTATTTATTGCGTCCGTAATACCACCTCGTTCCGTTGCTGGGAAAGTAGCTAATCTTGCTTCTGTACAGATTTATCGGTCTTTGTAAGTCATGGAACAAACGTCAAATGAGTGCTTCTTCACAGCGTCTAATCTGTGTATTCCGGAGTTTAGCCGCACATGGACTGGGTGTCATTGGTGGAGATACCGTCAACCTTGTTGGTCTAGGAGGATGTTTACCTGAAAGTATGGCTGCTCCTCGTATGCAAACAATCGTGTCCTAACATTTTTTTGCTTAGATTTCGCAAGCGAAGATCTGCCTTACTATTGCGCTCGCGGTGTGCTACGAAATCCTACAATGTGGTTAGGTATCTTCGTCGGAGGGTACGTTCTGTCCTAGTATATTGGCTCATCTATTACAATCACCATACAATCTTTCAGGATCTTGACTGTTCTCATGATGATGTATCGTGTGCGCGGTGCAATCCTCATCGGCATCCTCCTCACCTCTATTATTTCGTGGCCGCGCCCGACCGCCGTCACCTACTTTCCCCACACTGCCACCGGGGATGCCCTCTTTGATTATTTCAAACAGGTTGTTGCGTTCCATAAACTTGAGAAAGTTGGCAATGTCATCGATGTACGTCTTTGTGATTGGTATTCAATCCAAAGAATTGGAGTTAATTTATTGCTGGTATTTTTAGTACAACTACAGGTATGTGATTACAGGTCATGAACCTGGAACAGACTTTAATCCCTAATATGCTTCCTAAAGGAGCGGCCATGTCTGGTACGCTCTCATCACGTTCCTATACGTCGATATCCTAGGTACATTTTCCTTTTCTCGTGGTACTGGCCAAATGTCGACGATCTCCGTTTCCCAACAGATACCACTGGGTAAAATATGGGTGTCCCCCAACTAGCAAGCCAAACTCACAATTTCTTTTTCAGAACCCTTTATTCAATGGCCAAATTCGCTGGTCTGCGTGACCCCGTTACTTTTGATTTTGAAGGTTCCAGCATTGCTTATTGCGTGGATGCCTTCTCCATCAGTATGGGTGCCCTTGTAGGTTGCAGCCCCGTGACTGCCTACGTAGAGAGTGCCACGGGTATCAGTGGTGAGTCCCGGCCTTGCCATTCGATTCCACTGAATAAGTATACCAACCTTTATCGCAGAGGGCGGAAAGACTGGATTGACGGCTATCACCACTGGGATCATGTTTTTCGTTTCTGTATTCTTCGCCCCGATCTTTGCGTCGATCCCCTCCTGGGCAACTGGGGGCGCGCTGACGATCGTCGGGTGTTTGATGATGCGCAAGTGCGTGGGCGAAGCTCTCTCTCATGGTATTCCTATTTATATTATCTTGGCTGACCATTTCTGTTTTGTCCAGTGTGCTTGAAATTAACTGGTCCTACATGGGCGATGCTATCCCTGCCTTCCTCACCCTGATTATAATCCCACTCACATACAAGTATGTGTTCCATCTATCGGGCCTTTCGATTCTAATATTTCTATAGCATCGCCTATGGTGTTATCGCCGGGGTTATGGCCTACATGGTCCTCAACGGCGTTCCTCTGGTGATAAAGAAGGTTTCGGGTGGACGTATTGTGCCGCACGATTTCGAAAACGCCGAGGAATGGGTCATCCCTCCGGGCGGCATTATCCCAGCTTGGGTGTACGTCGCACATCGTTTTCCTTATTTCGAATACGTCACATTTATGGCGATTCTTTTTTTTCGGGTTGACAGGAACAAGCTCATCAAAATGAAGAATAAAGATTCGTCGCCGAATGAGGAGCTGGAGAAAGTTCCCAGCGTTTCCTCTGAAAGCGATAACGAGAAGGAGAAGGAAGCGCCCGCTCCTCCAGGTCTTGCTTCTTCTTGAGTGGCGACCGAGTGAGAACCGGTACTTACGAATAAATGAGGATGCACGTATAAAACTCTTTCCCGAAAGGGTATCTTCCCTCGACTGTTCGTGGCCTTCGCGTATCGCGTCGAGCATGGCCGTTATATGATTTAATTTTCCGTTGGAAAAAAGCAGAACGTTCCATGGATATAGTAAATGAAGACTGGGTACTGGAAACAAAATGGAGTCGTCAAATATTCAATGGAAGCTGTTCCGCAGGTACACTTACAAATCGTATTGCCAATACCATCCAAGCAAAAGCTCTTCAAGGATGGAAACGTTGTTGGGTGAGATGATCTTCCTGAAACAGAGTATCAAATATGTGCATAAATTCGGACTCAACTATAACTGTCTTCTGCCTCCGAATCACATCGTTTTGAACGCCGTCGACTAGGCGCGCCACCTGCATGCAGTTCGGGAACTGCAGCGCCCGTGAGTAAAGATCTTGGCATGTCGACTTGGAGTGTGGTGAAAAAAAATCCAAGGGGTATGAAGCAAAGGATTACTCGGCCTTCAGTTGGTTGGAAACTGCCACTGAAATACCAGGCAGCATGTGTTTATGATGAAGTGATAAAGGCGAGATTTGATATCAATCCCTGTTCGCACTGGAATATACCCAATAAGTTTGAGAAGGCGAATAAATCTTGGGCCGCTTACGATGAATGTTAAATTGCGACCAGGAGACAAAAAAGCAAGAAAGGGTGAGTGCACAGACCATTTAAACCCGTCATTGGGTAGGCGAATTCTCCAAATCCCGTCCTAAATCGCGGGCTCGACGTTGTGTTTCACCATTATGACACTGAGAGGCAAGAGTCAAACAACTGGATCCGGGAAAACAGTCTTCGACCAAAACACGTTCAACGCAAATTCGAGGATCCGAGGAGGACTTGAAGGATCCCTGAAAACAAGGTTCTGGCTTCATTTGGGTCGCGAGTCGAACATGTTCTATTAGATCCAGATTTGAACCATCACTTCCTATTCTAAAAAAGAGATAATGCAGCACCGCAATGATGTGGGAAGAGAGTGAGGCCAGTTTTGGTATTGGATTAAGGGCAAAGACGTTGAATCAAATCTCAGCGCTCGAAGAGGTGGCAATGTGGGTCCCCAATTGGGCCGAATTAGGCTGTTGACATCTCCACGTGTCACATCACAGCCTCACAATGCGGTGCTGTTGACAAGGTAGCTTGAGTATAATGATTTCTTATTCGGGTAGCAAGCTCGCCGCGGAAGATCACCATAGTTCTGAAGAGTTGCACTTTCTGAAGCACAATTTCTTCTGGGTCCGGTAACATGGCTATGCAGGTAAACCTCCCTTCACTGCTAGTGGGTGAAGTTCGACCCTCGCCAAAAACGATCTACCTGCGAATATCGAACACCTATGAATAAGTATGAGTCAGAGTCGCATGCGGCATAACCAAAACGGCGCAATACCAAGGTCCCTGGTAGGTTCTTTAACACAACTCATGCTAAACCCGCTACGACCTACATTAGGTCTTGTGTGTGTCTGGTCCAATTATGGGAAAACCGCGGGTGTGATTAGAACTGGGCATGCACAGGCTCTTTCTTTTGACAGCTCTTGTCAAAATCGCTGCGACCTGTATTAGGCGTTGGTGTCTGGGTCAATTATGGGAAAACCCAAAAGTGTGGTTAGAACGAGGCATATAAAAAGGAGTCTCCGACATCGACCCAAAAACAACCTCGCCTCCCCACTTCTACCACTTCTATTTCTCTCTAAGGATCTCAGAAATGTTTGCCAACAATCCATATGCGCAAGGTGGATGGCACAATCCACAAAATTCTCAGTCAATTAACCACACTCCGTGGCCCCCACACTCGTCCCACCCTCCCACCTACGGAGCACTCCCTGTACCAAACGACGGACCCGCATCGACGACGGAGTACAGGTTCACGGATCTTGATCCGAATATCTTAACTTGTGTGCTCAGCACACGAGACGGCCGGAGGTTGCTCAACATACGGACTTTCAACGGCATCACCGTAATTACCAACCTGACTACAGGAGCAAATTTCGCTAGAATTGACTGGACCACGGTCCCTTCAATGGTTGAAGCAACGGGCTGCATTACTCATCAGGCAATAGGGGATTTTCTCAGGCCCTCTTACTCTGAGGAAGGCTCGTAGGTGTTCTTTTAGTTATGCTCCTGGTTTATATTATTTTCTGACTAATATTCCTAATAGCTTTAGAAGCATGACCATCGACAGAAGATCATACGCATGGGTTCCACTGGCAGGTGCGAATGAAATATATGTAGGTTTTCTATCTTGCCTCCGAGTCGCTTCCTTTCTAACACTGATCCATTAATTGCAGCTGCGTGTCAATGCCACCGGCGGAGCGCCGTGGGTCGCAAAGATCAGTCCCTCAGGAAATGGCGGGATTGTTCTCGAAATCGCAAACAACGGTGGATTATTTAATCACTGTGTTATTGCCGCTGTGCTGTTATGTAGCGGCTGGCCTCTTGTTTGATCTCTTTTTGGATCACTGTAGCGTATATCAATTTGTGCTGCATTATCTCCGTCATGTTTTCCCATTTTCTGTTACCTCTGTATATCCTCTATGGCCATCTCACTTCCTTCGTACTCTTAGCGCTAGACCCCATTCATCTTCATGATTTAATACTTGTGGTTACAACATCGGGTTACAATAAGTCAGTTAAGATAAGATACAACTTATTTCAATGGTCTCGGAATGATCGATTCCGACGATTCAGAGCGCTTGGCGGCTCTATTTTTATAAGTATTGTACACCACCAAATTGTAAAAATGTGGTCGGCACCTGGAAGTTGGAACGTGACCTGGTCCTGTTCCCATCTGGGACGAACATTGATGGGATATTCTCACAACATACGCATCCGGCTAATACCAGCGTGTCTCCAGGTCAATGTTGGGGCGACCTGTAACCGACAGCCGGGGATCAGCTGGGAGCCCAGCCACCACAGACAACGTTAATTCCCTGTATCACCTATCATTCTCAATATTCATTCTGGGTCTGTTTATGTTGTTTATTCCCACTACCTTTAGGTAGGGGGTATTAGTGTTCCGGACCCTGAAAAATTTGGCGGGCGGTTTGAATTTTTTGTGGCTGTGTGTTAGCATCCCCGCTTGGAAATTAATTCCCGCACTCAACATCACCTTCGTCCAAATGACAGTCATTGCTATGTTGGCTCTATGATTATTTGCACCGGAATAGACCAAGATAACGAGTTCCTCGTCACTGCAAAAAACACAGACTGCTGGCGTATAGGAGGAAAAGTTCAGAAGAGTCAAAGGGTACATATACAAATACCGGACTACCAAAGCTCTACCAAGTGCAGGCCCACCGAATCCAAATCCTCCAGACATGGAGGAACTTCCGATCCATAGCTTGTCACAGAAGCTTGCACGAACCTCGCAAGGCTCCTTCCTCTGCCTTCACCGTCTTCGGATCCCCAAAGGCCCGTCATATGTAATATCTGCGAGCGTCACCACCTTATGTTAATAGGCTCCCTTGTTCAACCTAATATCAGTAGGCAAGCCTTGTACAATTTTGAGCGTCCGTTATTCGAAATGTGATTTCTTTCTTGCCACGTAGTAGAAGGTAGTGGGCCATGCCGACCACGGTCGGCCTTACCTCGTTATTTCTTATGTAGCACAACGAAGAGGAAAAAGTACGCGATATATTTTCCAGCAATAAAAAACATGGTATCAATGGAAAACGGCATTTTGCTGGCCACCTAATAGCCATTCCCACCCATCCTATTCCCACAAAACACCTCCAACCTAGCCGTATACAGCTACGGCATCCATATCCTCCCAAACGCAAACAGCAAAAGTGCCATGCCGAAGCCTCGAAGGGAATAGTGACTGGAAAGGAGGCGGAAAACCGTCATCGCATCGTAACGGCTGTGGTGGGATGCAGCGCTTGTGCAGCGCAGCGCCATGGTTATCTTCAGGGAATAGATGTAGGTGGGCAAGGAAGCGGGTTGGCAATGCGATGATGAAGCAGCAATCATCTGCCATGAAAATATCTCGCTGGAACCAAGTAAAATTAGGGTTGCGTATCTAAGGGGGGGGGTTAAATACCAAGTGTAATTTACACAGGTAATTTACGGTAATTTACTTAGGCTCGCCTGATGTTTGATCCCACAACAACGCCACAACAAATGACAAACAAATCACCGCATGGAAGAAGTTAGAACCCTCAGAACGAATGGCTGGCGAGTCTATAATTTACTACTTACATACATCCCCCCAGAAGTGCTAGGTATATAATGTATCTAACTTTGGCTGGGATATCTGAATGTACATACAAATTTGGATTTGTTTTTGGGCCTTGAGGTACCCAAACGAAATAAGATGACCACCAGCCGTCCAACTCATGTCCTGCGGTGGTGACGAAGAACGTAATATGCTTCTTCATGCTCGAAGAAATACGGGGCAGCGGGGTCGGATCATGGATGATAACCGAGCGGGCCGGTGGCGGCCGTTTCGCCATAGTCTCTCCTCATAATCGACAGGGAGGAGGATTTTCGGTAGAGATAACCAAGTACTGACCTGGGCGCTGAGCATCGAGCATTGGGCGTTCGTTGACAATCTAGCGCTCGCGAAACAAAAAAAAATAGCACGTGCAGACTAAAATACGTAATTTACAGTACACATTTGGTAATTTACATTGGCTGAGAAAATCCGGAGTGTATATTACTTAATTATAGGGACTCCGACTTAAATACGCAACCCTAATTAAGTAAAATAGCGTTGACTGCAATCCAAGGGTTTTTCTGTTTTTCCCACTGCCATTCAAGTTGTACGGTTCAGCGCCATGGCCTTTGTCGTCGAACTCAACGAGGCGGTATGTATGTTCCCCTTTTCGTCTATTTTCGATCATGGGGTTGATCTTGTTCTTTCTCCAGGTCGCAAGGTCAGCTGTAGGGAAGTGGTTCAAATTGGATGGGTCTGGCGCAAAGAGAGAGCGAAAGGGTACACGTTTTACAGTGCGTAACTTTTGCTTATGCGGACATGTTCAATCTAGACCGAAATTCGTGCAGGGTTAACGTTGACAACATGGGTGCGTCCACCTGTTCCTATACCATGATAAGCTCAATTCAGATATGCTGGAACAGGCCGCTATGGCTTACATCGTACGCACTCTACGCAACGACTTCACGACTGTGTTCACAACATTCTGAAAGATCTCCGTCAACGCTTTCATTCTCGCTGATCCTGGAGGAACCTGTGAATGCCCGACTAACGACCTCTGTCTCTCGGATGAAACCTATCAACTCTGTGTAAATGAGGTCCGACAAGACCTTATCACA